>VNJU01002836.1:0-39447 GCA_008042675.1 Drosophila seguyi | reverse complement strand
ACTTGTACGAGCGTTGTTCGAGTGTAGCTATAATGCAATTTGTGCGCTTCGCATATAAATATTCATGGCTATTGTGCAATTGCCAGGGACGCACTCCCAGCCGTCGACGTGACGATTTCCTTTGACCAAAAACCAATAGCGGCAACCTCGACTGTTATTCTGGGCGCCATAAACCGTGGGCCAGTAAATCCCCTCGAGTGCAACTAATAGAGTGCTAGCTCGGACCCTGACTTGACCAACATGACTTGGATTACTAGGCCTTGGCGAGCGAACGTGGCCAGGCTGCCTAATGACTCTGCTACATCGCCATTAGATTCTCGACACATGAATAATATCTAAAGCACAACTCATCCGGGGAACATTAGCGATCGGGGCGATCTCTGGCCCTGTAATTGTGACAGAATGCAATCTGCATGATAATCCGGAAAGGCAGATGCAAATATCGTCAAGTCGTAAATTCGCTAGCTCGTCGTAGCTCGTATATATTCCAAATGTTCGAAACTAAGGCACAGCTAACGCGTATATTGACAATGTGCACGGTCATGGGGTGGGATTGAGCAAAAGGCACTGTCAGAAAAAGGGGGTTACTTTAAAAGAAATTGAGGTTTTTAAATATATTTCACGAAATTAACATGTATTATTACCTCACCTTTTACTGAAACCTAATAAAATAAATGTAAAATATTTAACAAAAATATGGTAGTCGCTGGAAGAGCATCTACATATACATATTGGTATGTTTTCAATTTCAAATCATAAAAAAACAATGTTGATCGTTTTAAATCAATGTATAATAACCTAAAAACCAATGTTTAAAGATTTTAAAGCAATACTTGCATATAGCATTAAGAACTTAAAATCTCTATCTGAAAGATAAAAATAAATATATAATGGGTTTACAAGTGTTTACTTAGTTCCCGGTATAAGCCATGTGTACTCATTAACTTTTGATAAATTATAATTTATGAGTTATAAGTTATGACCTGGCTTCAAATGTATCTTAAAAGCAGTCTTTTCTATTTTTATTTTAATGAAAAGAAAATGTTTCCTTTTTCCCCAAAGCGGATAAAAAAAGCTGTATTTTTTTTTATTAAATTCAAAATGATATAAATAAGGTACATTTATACTTATAAATGAAAATAGGTTTCTCAAAGTTATCCGCAATGCCTGCCCTTAACCTAAACCTTAAAGCATGTTCGTTCGTAACTTTTCTTTCTCTGTATAGTGTGGGGAGTGGATTGGGATGGGAAAACCAGTTTTGAGCATTTCTCGGGGCCTGCACTCTTTACTCTTACCCAAAAAAATAAACACAAAAAAAAATAGCGCGTCGATATTGTGGTCCGTACTATACTTACAGATACACGATATGTATGTAGTTCGGTTTGGCAGCTTTTATGCTGTGATGTAACCAACGAACGGGCTAATTGGCGGAGCGGAAAACGAAAACGCAAAAGAAACGATCACGAAATTACAAATCGCATGTTTCAGTGGACAGCCATCTTCAGCACGGCATATGGGACGGACGGTGGTAGTATGGCCCATAAATGATCGAGTTACCAAAGCTGAACTCTTTTGGGCCACATACTTAATGTCCCGGCCTGATGATCAGTTTTTGGAGGTATTCAAAGCAGGGGCAATTCCACACGTTCAATTTTTTTCTTTCCTGCGTTTCTGTTTACATCAGCCCCAGCGAGCGGTGGATCGATTGCGTTGAGAAAACTGTGTGAAGGCCATGAAAGTGAACAAACTGGTCATAAACAGTTTGTTGACCAAAAAATAGTTGGTCGTAGCCGCCACCTTGTTTGCCAGCGCCTTCGCCATAGCCATCCATCCGATCCGCAATTACAGGGCAGTCATCTTTCTCTCGACCTTCGTCGGGGTTTTTACGACTAGAAATTTAAATGGACTGCCGCTGGAGCTTGGAGATGGAGCCTGAAGCTGAAGCTGTAGCTGAAATGACAAAACGCCGCGGGTCCAAGACCAAACCTTCCGATTCATATGCAAAGCAGTGTCAGAGCCGGCTGGGATTTTTTGGGTCACGGTCAATGGACCTCTGTAAAAGCGAAAAAATCAGCTGTGCTTCATCGCGGAAATGGCACCACCATTTCTGTCAAAGATTGGCCAACGAAAAAGAGTCATCCTCATGCATATTCAAGCCCACAATGGGCAGAGCTACTGTGATCTGTGATGCCCACGCAAGCCATTGCACTCCGCATTGGCTCAGTCCTAACCATTCCGGTCTCCGTGACATTGTGCAGTCAAAAGTCAAGTGGGATTAATTGGTATGCATATCTATGTGGGCATATCTCAGATATATATATATATATATATAGCTGGTGGCTGGTCCAGTAAACTGCGCTGACCCTTGAGAGTTCGAGTTCGACTTCGAGTTCGATGCTTTAACATTGTTTTTTTTTTTTTGGATTGCGCAACAAAGTAGCAGCTCGGCTCAGTTCGTTGGCGGTTACACTGACCAAGGGCAACTGGCCAATTATATTCGCCGTGAAGAAATCTGGCAGTGGCAGTGGCGATTTTCAGACAGATTTTCGCTGACAAGTGGACCAAAAATGCGGTCTTTTAATTAAACTGTTATCATATCTTTAGTGGAATTCGAAACCTAAGGGGGAGGGAGGCATTACCTAGTTCAGCTGGTATTTAATTTTTGAATATGGTTCAAATGAGTGCAGGGGAAGGCTTATATAAAGATATTTCTAAGAGCGGCTTTCGCTTTCATCGAGATTACTTTTAATTGGCAGAGTTCACGTTTGAAGTTTATAGTTTAATATAGTAATCTTTATGTAACAACTTAAAATTTTATTTACAGATCAGGTAAACGAAATTTTTATGATTATGATTTTTATGGGGCATAAAGAAAGACTGCAGGATTTAATGGTGAATTTTAAGGCAAAATATTTCTCACATTTTAACTATACTTTGAAATAACCACTTTACAAATATTTTACTTAAGAAATCTTCGTACATAATAATTTTTATTATTTACGAAGATTTTGATTGTTAGGTATCATTTTTCCATTCTTAACGCATTAAAAGATATTCCCTTTAATAGATATTCCCCCTACTAATACTTTATTAAGAAATTTTGTCTTAATAAGTTTAATTAGTAAATAAGTTTTCCAAGTTTTCTTAGCTTAAGAAACCAAAACTAATTGCAAATTTTACTGAATTTTATGGCAGTTAAAAAGGGAAATTTAGTTGGTAAATCGTGAGAGTTTCGGGGAAAATGTGTTCAGCCATGGTCACGTGCCTTATATAAAGGTGAAAGTGAGAATTGGCCAAAGAGATATCTTTAAAGTTTTTATAAGCTTTTTCAGTACCTAAATTCTGCTCTCTAAATTTAATAAAACACTGAAATAATTAACCAATTCTCTTTCCTCTTGCAGTGCTCGAGACCGAGGTGCTGCAACAACCAAAGCTCAATGGACCGGCGGCCAGTTCTGGCGGCGATTATGACCCCTACGTCTGTGGCTTAAGTCCTGCCATGAAGCAGGTGGCCAAGGAGGAGCTCCACGAGGATGAAAACATTAGGCGTCAGGCTCTGGCCCAGTTCCGCGAGTGGATTGACAAGCATCCACACATCCGCAAGTGTCGCACGGACGCAGTATTTCTGCTGCGCTTCCTGCGCACCAAGAAGTTCTCCGTGCCCGCTGCCTGCGAGATGCTGGAGCGCTACTTGACTATCCGCCAGCTGTTCCCCCAATGGTTCCAGCAGCTGGACATCAATGATCCGGCCATCAACGAGATCTTCGAGAACGGATATCTGGTACCTTTGCCGCAGCGCGATGCCACAGGACGTCAGGTGCTCTTCTCGGTGGCCGCCAAGTTTGATCCCTACAAGGTGAGCTGAAAATTGGTTAAATTGCAAGGGAAAGTTATTAATTTAATATATTACCCTTTCAGTTCACTTCGGTGCAAATGGCTCGCGTCCATAGTCTGATTTGCGAGGCTCTCCTAGACGATGAGGACTCCCAGGTGGCTGGATACGTGTACATCAACGATGAGAGTGGCATGAACATGGGCTTCGTCAGCCTCTGGTCACTGACCGACCTGCGTAGCATTGTCAAGTGCATCCAGAACTCGACACCCATGCGGCACAAGGAGACGCACTTTGTCAATATTCCCCACTATGCCAACCGGATCATTGAACTGGGCGTGTCCATGCTTAGCGATAAGCTCAAGAAGCGAATTATTGTGAGTTCTAAGATCACTTTGAATCAGTCAAGCAGTTTACTTACTCTAATTTCTTTCTTTCCCTGCAGGTTCACAAGAATGTTGACATTCTGAAGAACAAGATCGATCCCGCCATCCTGCCCAAGGAGTATGGCGGCACCGTGCCCATCGCCGACATGATCGCCGAATTCAAAGCAAAGCTTCTCAAGCGCCGGGCGGCGATCCTCGCCCTGGACGACATGCAGATTGAGATCACCAAGGATGCGGCCAATTTTGCTGGCAACGATATCGGAGACATCGATGCTGGGGTCGTGGGCAGCTTTAGGAAACTGGAGGTGGACTAGGCGCCATCTCAGCAAATACCCACATTCCCGTAGACTAAGCTAGGATAGGTCAGGATACCATTGAGACAGTCGACAGACGCGCGGGCATGCACACTTCGTACCTATTTAAAACAAAAAAAAAAACAAAAAACAAACAAGCATCACCACTATATTGTATAACTACCAAGGTCTCGCCGGGGATTTCGATCCCGTCCAAAAACCCAGAGCCCTTAAGCCAAATTAGGTTTTTGGGTACTGCGGTTTTGAGCTCCCCCAGTTGTATATTCCATCCATGCGTTACGTTATGTTAAATGAATGTCTATTTAAATGTATGTATATACTTATTCTTGTGAATTTGAATTACTTGCGAGTGTTTTTATTTATCTGCAGTCAAATTAATGGGGAAGAGGTATTACTTGGGTAATGGCGAGGTAAAAGATTAGTAAAATATCTCTCTGATAAGAGATACATATATATAACAGAGCTTAGGCATAATTTTGAAGGATTTTAAAGTGATTTCTTAAAGTTATAAAAAGACGATGTGAATGTACAGAAAGGGTATCTGTCATATATGGGTTTCCCTAACGAAAAGCTGAGATACTGGTAAGATCTAAGGGAAGTCGTAAAGTTTTTAAAACAACTCTCTTACTGAGTATTTTATTTATTTGTATTATCTCTCTTTGGCACTTGTTTTTTGATACAAGAAACTCAAATATTGCTCATCGGTAAGAGTTATGACGCATTGTTAACAGCGGAAGGAAACGCCTTTAGCAGCACAACACCTTTAAACGGTACAGTAAACAGTCTTAAGAACTAACTCTGGGTCTTGGATTTAAATCTATAGTTAATTTATTTGTTGTTACGAAAAAATTAAACAATTTATTATTTATTCTTAGGCTGTATTAAGAAAAATGTATTCTTATAATCATTAATAAATTAATTAAAAAACTCTTAAAAAAAATTATAATTACCATACCAGTTAGTAATAATTTCAAATAAGATACGATTTTGAGCTTTTTTATGTGCCTTGAAGTATGCTATATATTTTTTAGTATGAAAAGTATTCAAAAAGTCTTGAATATAAGACGACTTCAATTCTCTATGAAATATCCCAAAAAGGAAGTTTTTACTGTACAAAGCACATTCTTACAAATTTAGATTTTTCTGACATTTGAGTAAAAAGTCCCGTAAGTGGGTGGCATCTGCCGCCTGTGTGGCTGTTGAAGTCGACAAGACGCTAGCTACCTGAGCTACACGATGGCCCCGCTAAGAAGACCCAATTACAGTGCAACCGCTAAGCGGTTAATTCCAACATGAGCTTAATGGAATACGAAAAATAAGAAGAGGAGAACTGCCACCGATCTATGTAGGTACATATGTCTGTCTGTATGTAGGTTCTTCCCATGTTCAAAGTATCTGCTGCTTTGTTGCGCGATAACGGTGACACAAGCCGCGACGAGAGAATCTCAGTGCATTCTACGGTCGCAAGAAGAGAACAAAAGTTCTTCAGCTCCAAGTGTTAGTAAATACTACAATTGTGTTAAAAATAATAGGTACAGAACATTCTTTAGAGACTTTTGTAAATTTTTTAAAGACTTAAAATATTGATTTCTTTAATGATAAGTATGTATTGATAACACCGTTGAATTCAAGCTTAAATAAATAAAAGCTTGTCATTTCTCATTTTGATCAATACGGATCAACATGAAATTTCTGAAACATTCCGTTTGAAGACTTAATATAAGTTTGTGTTGCTTTTAAATAATCTAAAAAAAAATATTTATTTTCAGGAAAATTAAGTAAACATTACTTTATTTGTGTTGCTATAAATTAGGATAGGTATTTAAATGTTTTAGATTAAAGAAATATATGAATAATAGAAAAAATACTCAATCTTTAGTTTTGTATCTTCAGCAGTTTTGACACCAATCCAAGTACTTTAAGTCATAAAATCTGTAGTAAGTTGATATTTGATAACAATAATCGTTGATATCTGATAAAAATGATCATTATTTTTATAGCTTTATATTTATATATGTATTTTAAAGTAATGTTTTAATTTAATCGTTTAATCATAAAATAAAGGTATACAACCTTAAGATATGTATCTTCAAAGGTTCGATCCAAACGGTTGCGGTACTGTGCCAAGTGCTTTAATTCATAAAATCTGTATTTATTTAATAAATGATAACGATATATTTTCAATTGGAGGGATATGCCTTCAGCGCTATCACTTCGCCCGCTGCTGTGGGCGGCGTGTGCGCGGCGAGCAACTGTGTGTCGGCATTATGATTGTACGCTTATTATTATGGCCGCATACGAAGTAATTTCCAAGTTACTTTTCAGTTGAGCGCTGGAACAGCTGGAGAACGTAGCGTCCAGATCGCCAGCAGCGTCTACTGTCTGAATCCGATTCGCGTTCTCATTCTCGTTCTCGATTTAAGTCGTTAATTGTTGCGCTAAGTGCTCTGCTTTGTGGACTGACCTCTCGGGCACTTGTTGACATCTCTACGTAGCGCGAGTTGCGAAATTCTGTGAAGTTCTTCTGTCCGAATGTTCTAATTAAACTTATTCGGTTCTGAGACTGTCTTGTGAACAGCATCTTTGTGTTTAGTGTTTAGTGAGCGATCTTGCAGATTGTAAGCTCAACTTACAGACTTTTACATACATTTATAAGTTCACCGCTCTCTGGCGTATCTAATTCCAATGGTCACGATTAGCACCAGTAACTGAGGGAGAGAGCGAGCTTTACGGCGAACAGCTGTTTGGGGAGCTCGAGCTTTGGGGTTTATTGCTCTTTGCCTGAGCACTGCACTTTCCAGAGAGAGAGAAAAAGACCCCAAGAGCGGGGGAGAGCCAGTGATAGCGAGAGTGGGGCAAGTTTTTTATCAGCGCAAAGTACGATTCGTAGATAAGAAAAAGTCGGCGGCGGGTGTTAAGTCACTTACGAAATTTATCGCTTCTTGGCTGTGCGCACAATCGGATGGAAGCCCCCAGGAAAATATTGCAACACGGAGTGGAGTAGAAACAGGAACAAGCCCTCATCACACACCTCATCATGAACAAGCTAAGGGCCCTGTTGCCCGGCCAACATTCCTCCACAAATGGAGCTTCCAGGCACTCGGTGACCCTGGAACCGGAGATTGGCTTTCAGATCACCATCGACAATCCAAAGAACAGTGATCAGTTCAAGAATTCCTCAGCCGTTCCGGAGCTGAACGTCCATTTGATTGCCGCCCGACATCTGCCCTCCCTCTTTGGCTTCAAGATCGTCCAGGGCTATTTGATAAAGGTAAATTAGTGCTAATTAGTCATGATATTATGTGATGTGTGATATGAGTTGTATAGAACTGTGAAAAAAGCGTAGAGCGCTGGTAAACAATCCCATAAATGACACAGATACAAAAGTATCTGAACTGATTGGAAATGTATCTAGAGGGTGTCTAGAGCTAGGCTATATTACTTTTCATATGATTTTAAAATGTTAAAGATTTTCTTGTTCAAAAAAAATATATTATGAGAAACACTAAAGATTTTGATAGCAGTACAGCCTATTTTTATAAGGTTTTTGCTTTAAATCTTTGTAATAATTTGGTTTATAGAAGAATCTGCAAGAATTTCCGTTGTAATATTTTAAAATATTTTAAAATGCAATTTTTATATACAGAATTTTGAATTTCTTATATTTACAGATTTAAGTTGTTGTATTTTATAAAGTTCCTATAAAAGGTTGCTCAAAACTTAATATTTCAATTTGATAAAATTAACAATACTATTGGTGAAATTTCACAATTCTTTTTTCACGTAATCTATAGAAATTAATAATCTTTTCAATTAGATTAGACTAAAAGTGGGTCATAAATGGTTACAAGCAGGAGTATTAGTTCAGTTATCAGTTAACTTATCTAATTAAAACTACATCAAACAAATTAAAATTAAAATTGTACACTAAAACTTAACTTCCCTAAAGTCTTTCAAGTGTTTTTTAATAAGTTTTTCATAAATGAAATTAATCTAGACAACTTGGTATTCGATTTCCTCTCTAAGCCACATTTTCAGCTTAATGTAACTTTATCGATTAGATATTAAATCCCATTCTTAATTTCCATGGAAATTTTCAATGAAAATTCAGGTATTGAGCGAAATATTATATTTACAAAGGCATTTACATTTCATTTATTTGCCACCTCGGTTTATTTTCTCAGCGACCCTGAACATATTTCCCATTTATTTATTATTCCATGTATCTATTTCTGATCTTTTTCCCCCGTCCCCCGACGATTACACAGGTAAAGCTATTTCCCGGAACGAAACGCTTGGACAGCAGTATTCAGACCAACACGTGGCCAAAGTTCAATGAAAATTTCAAGTTTCCCCTGGTGCCCGATATCAAGTATGTGCAATATATGAAGCGTTGCCATGAATATTATTTAAGTTTGTAATAAAACACTTGTAGATCCTCCATGAAGCATGTCGGCAGACGCTCTACGCCGACAAATGGTCAGGTAAACAGCTCTGATCCGGAGCCGGGAAACCTATTCTCCGGACAATTTGTGGTTTTTACGGTCTACGCCTTGCTGGAACTTCCGGCCGCAGTGAGTTGGTCACACATAGCTCCCAAACTTGGGTTAAATCCCTTCTTTACCAGAACTTCAATCGTTTTAATAAGACCTACCGATCGCTGAAGGATAAGAGCACCAGCTTTGTTCAGCGCTTCGTGGATCCAACTTCGGGAAGTGCGGATGCATCTAAAACCGAGAATGGTGGATCCAAGGGGAATAATGACCAGGTCAAGGGGAAGAAAAAGTCTGAAAACGCCAGAGATGCCATGCCACCGCTGACCATAAGTGAATCACGCAGGAATATTGGTAAGAAAATGGAAATACCACCTAAAAATATTTTAAAAATTATGCTAAATATTGTTTAAAAGTTTTGAAAAATATCGAAGATTTTCAAATTAAACTCAAAATCATTTAGCCTCGGAAAAATTTTCTCCGATTATTTACTAACCTCATATTTTTGAGTTAATTTATTTGTGTGATATTATTCTTGTCACATCGTTTTCCCAATGATGTTGAAACTATCTCTTTATCACACACGTATATAAAGTATCTCTATATTTTATTGTTACCCCCCCAAGGTTCCGTCACCTGCTACCTGGAACCCAAGCTCTTCGAGCGCAATAGCCGAACGGGGTGTTACTCGACGGAGGAGCTGTGGCTGCCCATTAAAGATATCACCACAACGGTGGCCAAGTCATCGCCGAGCAACAACAATGTGAGTAGGAAAGCCCATGTGCACTGGTACCTTGTACCTGACCCAGACTATTGCTAAACAAGTTCACCCGAACCCGGTGTTACAAAACACACGAGACATGGCTTGTTAAATGGTAATGGAGATGTGCGCTTTTAATTGTGCAAAGTGAAAGCTTCCCGGTTGGGGCGGGAAAACACAACACCCAGCTTGAAAAAAGACTTAAATGAAAGCAAATTTTTTAATTGCAAACGAACAAAATGAAATGAAAAATTAATGTGCAAGATGAGTCAATATTGTTGGGGGAAATGATAAATTAAAAGCCAAGCGCATACTTTTTCCCCTACATATCATGCCAATAAAAAGGGTGGCGGTGTCATATTGGTTCACTCCAGTTTAGGTCAATTATCTTATCAGTCGACGCGATTTCAATTTGTTGACATAGCTGAACAAAATATAGGTTTTTAAGCCATAATGGCCAGCATATCGAGCAATAGCTGTCTGACCACCTTTTACGAAATCCAGATATTGATAAAAGTACATGTAACTTGTTATTTGATAAGTTTATAGGGGTAAATCTGCAATGAATGATTTAAAAACATTAAATATTTCAAGAAACTGAGTTAGGGTGAAGTTTAAGAAGAAATTTACTTAGTAATAAATCTTAGAAAAGGGACTAAATATCTATAGATACTTTAACTATCTATATATCTATAGCTTTTAACTATATAGTTTTGTATTGACAATTATATCAATTAAAAACAAAATATATTTCCCCCTAATTCAGCTTGTAAATTCCGCCAAGGGTGTGGTAGAGCTGGCCCTCGAAGTGCGTGATCTCCTGGAATGTGAGGGTTCGGTTGGAGACCCCTCAACGCCACCTCCAACGCCCACCAGCCCGACCGTTCAACCAAACCCAACCCCCAGCTCAACTCCCTCGGTGAACAATTGGCAACGGATGACCGCCGAGGTGAAGCGAAAGATGGGAATGAGCAATGTGAACAACTCCGATGCCGGCAGATACCTGCTCCGACTGACTACCACGCGGATGCGGTGCTCCAATAAGGTCAAGGACGAACTGGAGGCCACGGCTAGCTCCGGGGTGTATGTAAAGACAACTGCTTTCGAGCATGGCATCTACATCGATGCCTGGAAGTCGCCGGTGTTCTTTCCCTCACTCTCCACCAAATGGGACGATGGCTCCGGCGAGGGTACCATAGACATTCCACTCCAGAGACTCGATCAGCTGGAGGACATTGTTGTCCGGATTACGTTGGCCACCAAGAAGATGGGCAAGAAGCTGGTCCTGGGCACCGTCATAGTCGGTGGCGATCAGGCCGGCGATACGGGCTCCGAGCAGATGCGACTCATCCGGGAATCCCCGCCTGGCCAACGGGTAGCCGCCTGGCACTGCTACCACTAGGAGCTACTGCTGCTCCCGTGGCAATGTAAATAGCACCATCACCTTTAGCCCCATACGAATGCTGTATGTATGAGTATTTACTTTTCGATCGTTAAAAATATTAATTTTAATTGCGGATTGTAAAATGCTTCTTTGAGAAAGTTTGGCTCATTTCAACGTAGACGACGTGTAACACGAGGTTTATTGCCAGCTCCATAATGTGAATGATCAGACAGAGAAAAATCCTATAATAAATTTGGGGATTTAACCCTCTGAAGTATTAGTATTAGAATACAAAAAGTAACTCCTGAAGAAATATATTTTTTAAAAGATACAAAATAATGATACTCAATCTCGTTTACTATTAAAAAAAAAACCTGAAAAGTTGGAATGCATCGAAAAAGGTAAGGTAAAATATAATTCGTTTTTATTTGAAAGGGAAAAGTATAATTTTACTTAAATTATTACATCGATAGAATTTTAAATTTTTTTGTTATGTAAGAAATATTTATTTTCTTTTGTGCTTTCATTTAGTTGCATTTTTTTCACAATTATTTCCTTAGAAAACCTGAATATTTGACTAACATTTCTGACGTTTTAAATAATAAAAAAAAAATTTGCCTTAATCTTCATCTTAATTAATTTATAAATATCGGTATATTTAGGTTTCTTCCATATTTTATGCATTCTCTTATTTTGACATTAGTCTAAATGATTAAAATAATATTTTTTTATATTTTAATTTTGTTGTATTTTTTGTATTTTACAATTTTTGTTTTATGAAAAATTCTGCAGTTTTCCCATTCAAATATTTTTCCCTCTGTACATCAGCACCTTCGCTTCGTTTGGCAGTTCGCAGAAATGCTGCCTGGGATTTTTGCAGCGATCCATTGTAAGCGTTTTTCACGCGGTTCCAGTCCACTGTGCACGGCCAACATGTGTGTGGAAAAGTCAACGGCGAACGCGACGATTTTTGTTCACTTCAGCTAGCTGTGGAGCGTTGGCGTTGCGCTCAGTTCTCGAGAAGACGTCGGTTGGATCGGATCGGATCGGATCCGAACGGAACGGAACAGTACTACGGAACGGATATATATCTTTTTTTCGCGGCGATCGCGCAGCGGAGTTGGCGAGGCGACATCCGACGGATGGCCATACGTGCTGTCGGGGTTTATGCTTCTGTGCTGCGTCTGGTTCTCCAATGTAAAAATAAAATTGCTCCAATATGTGTGCGCGAAACGGCTTTTGAAATATTTTCAATCTCGAAAAAAAAAATTAAAACCTCCCAGGTAATTGCTGTGCAAAGTTACGCTAAACGCTAAACGCTAAGCGCTTAACCGCTGACAGTTCAATATTAGAGTCATAAAGGCAAACAAATGGGCCTGTTGTCCGTGTTAACATGCAAAGTGCGTCGGATCGTGTGGATTAGTTCTGTCCCAACTGCTCCAAGTCGCCAATCGAACTGCAGCTGAAGGAGACGATGGCGACGACGATGGTGCCAAGTGATAAATGGAATAAAAAATGTTTCATTCATGAAAACAATCTGCGCTCGCATAAGCAGATGCATTTGGATGCGGTTCTTACAGATGCAGTCAAGAGAACAGCATATAGATCAATAATTATTTTGAATTCGCAATAAAACTGTGTAAAAACTATTTATTTTTGAAGACCAGCGCCAAAGAAAACATCCGTTTGTTTTGCTGTAATTAATTGTAGTTGGCTAGAATTTTTATTTCTTGAAAATATTTTCATTTTGAAAGGAAACTATTCTGGTGAATTATTTGTTGGACTTTGAAATAAATAACGTTGTTAATGAGGTATTTGAAATATAATTAGGAAAATATTTTGATTAAAACTGTTCATAATTATTAAAATGATATCTCTGCGATTGGTGTTTATTGAGTGTTTAATTATAGAAAGATGAATCATTATCAAAGGAGAGCTCTTCAATTTAGTGATATTTTAATTTAAATCAGACTATAAATAACGTATTACAGAACTAAAGGTGATATATTTTGAAATCCCTAATTTCCCTAATTTCTAATAAAATAAAAAGCTTGTCTTAAATGTTATTATTTATTCGGATATCTCACTTTTAGACTCCATATATTTCTTTCGTGTTAATTAAAATCTCTAAATCTTAAAAAAATAATCCTATCCTATTATTTCGACTCCAACTGTGACTGCTTACATCTGTGTTTAAAATGCATTTAATTCATCTGTGGAAAATTGGGTGTTTTGGTGGTGGTGTGGCGGGGAAGTGGATGTGGGATTCATGGATTGCGGATGCTGGGCTGGGAGATGTGTTGGAAAATTGGGATGTGGGGCTTGCGTTTCCTTTTTTTTTTTTGAGGAGGATTCTCGTCGACGGCGGCATCTTTGCGATGCCATCGATGACGATGAATTTGCGGCACGGCGATGTGTGTAAATGATTTATTTCCGACACTTCCGCTAATACTTTTAATGCTCTGGTGGCCAAAGCGATGTCGCAGAGCGAATCTAATGCGTGGCCGATTACAAAAGGCTGACTAATAAATTAAGCCAGCCCGAATCCGTAGACAATGCCGCTAAGCCCAAAACACTGCCCACGAACTGCCCACTTAGGCGGCATGAGAAAAATGGGTAAATAAAAACAACAAACGACAAACAAACCCGAAGGCAGCGATTTAATTCGATTTTTTTTAGTAGCTGGTCACGTCATTAAAATTGCATTTCGTTAAACGAGCCCGCGGACATGCAACACACACAGAGAGACAGTTGATTGGCCATACCAGACATCGTGGCTGCTAGCCGGCCAGCAAGCCAAAAGAAAAATAAATCAGCCAGCAGGTACACAAGGAAAAATTAACTCAAATTTAATTGCCCTAGTTAGACTTTGTTCTCATACCAGAGAAAATCTATGCAAGGTGATTTTATACATTATTTACTCTCATATTTTAAAGTAAACATGACCTTGGGTAGGTTTTTTTTATTAAATGCAATTGCCTTTTACCTTTAAATTCTTTATCTTGTAGGGAGATAATTGTGGGTAACTTTCATTTAAATTTTTAAATATTATACAAACCTTTATTATCTTGTTTTTCTGAAAACAACATGACTTTAGTAGGCAATTAACATTTTGTTAAGTGACTTTATAAATAGAAGTAATTGGGTTGTGGTAGGGCTTATAAAAACCAAATTTGTTTAAATAATATATTTACATTTATATTATTTATTTTATTTACAAGAAGACTGAGTAGAAATTAATTGAATATAATAAAAACTCTTCCAATTAATAATCATTTCTCTTGGTGTACTGAGCTCTAGTCTCGAAATGCGGCTGGCCAAATCCAAATTTGTACATTTTCATTCATAAAAATCGCTGCGGTCTACGCAGCAGTAATTTGGGATCAAAAAATAAAAATAAGGAGAAAAAAATAAACGGAAAAGCCGACCACATGCCGAGCAGGCGTGGGCAGTGGGTGGTTGAGGCTGGCCTGCTGGAGTGGGTGGCACATCCACCTTATGGGCAGAACAGGTAAACACAAACATTTATGAGTACCCTTACTCACCTGGGCGGAATTTGATAAACGGACACTCGATATTCTTGGCCATCTGGGATATATTTATGTATTTTTTTTGGCATTTATGAAGCGCCGCGCACTTATGACGCCGTCTCGACCCCGTCATAGTTGAGATGCCAAATCGCACTTTGTCAAGGTAAAGCGCTACGGAGGCGGCACTGCTGCGGTTTGTTTACACGGAGATCTCATGGAGAGCCGGGGAATTTGGGGGATCGCAGATAGCAGATCATAGACCGCTGAAGATAGTTCCGGAGACGGAGACTGGGACTGGGGTTGTTGCTGCTCTGTTTGCTATGCGGACGCATCGCGTTCTAAATTAAGAAGCAGCGTCGCCCCGAAGTACACACAAATCGTACACAAATATATTGTTTGAACAATGGGGTGGACATGTCTTCAGGGTTTTTAACACCGAGTCCGTTTTTTGAGCTAAATAAGCAGAAATAAAACGAGATCAATTATCACAGGAAGCTGATTTGAATTTGGTAGTCAATAAAAAAGGGAAATTTAATATAACATCCTGAAAAAGTTTGTTTTGTTTGTCTACAAATTCAAATAAAGTATATGAAAAAATATTTGCAAACGGTTTCACAATGCTAAAAAAAAAAATAAGTAATAACTATATTTATTTTAATTTTAAAAAACTCTGCTGATTGGATAAAAAGTGTTCTAAGTAGCCCAAGTTATGACTTGTTGTTGTTTAGTTCTAATTTTGAAAACCATTTACATTAAAACACAATAAAATGTGTATCAATATTTTGCTTTAGCGGAGAATATTTTATAGATTTTTCTTTAGATCCCTTTTATGAGCTTTATCAGCAATAATAAAAGCGGGAACATTTTCCAAACAAATAAGAACATTTTCAAGTCTATTTAAAAAATGCGGTAAACAGAAACCTGAAATATGAGACTTCCTCAAAAATATTTTGATAAAAAGCAACAGGCGGATTGCTTTTTAAAAAATATGTTCATATGTTTATTTCTTTTTAAAATCAAGACAATACGGAGAATAAAGATATAGCGGAGAGAAATTAATCTTAAAAAACTGTATTCTACCAATCTTTTGGTTAAAGCTAAAATTTGTCTTATTTAACCTATCTGAAGAATCAAAAATACTTATACATTTAATACAATTATGGTTTAACTTTTTATTATTTCAATTTGTTTTCAGCAAGCACTGCAATTTATGATATTTTATATTCCTTTCCTGTCCCAAATTTCCTGTATTTTTATTTACTTTATTGCAATGTGAGATAAAGTTGTATTTTTATGTTTAAACGTACTACGCATCAGCATCCCCAGACTGTTATCTTCACAAGCATTCCAGATCTCTTCAAACATAATACCGGGAGATCTTCTATAAATCATCTTTGTGTTGTGTTTACCAGCGTCGGCAGGCGGGGGTGATGTCACAAACATTCGGCGGAGAAATGTCCGCCTCAATGTATAAATCATGTGTCGTCAGGTGTGTTAAAATAGTTTCTAGTGGTTTTTCCGTTTCTCGTTTTTGATTTGATTTGTTTGTGGAATTTTATATCCATCAAACTAGCGAATACATTTTTTTCCAAGCAGCAGAGGGTTACCCAATATCATATTTTGATGCTTAAAAAACAGAATATATTCTCGCTGAAATAATTCACAAAGAGTGATAGCTACTCGGCTGATTCGGGATATTGAACCGATTTTATTGGAATTTAGCGCGGAATATAAATGGCCAATTTGCGGAAACCTGGTCAGAGGATGGCAGTTATCGAATTTGGTCATTGGGAATAACCAGAATTGCAAATGTGGGAGCGCGAACTGGATCGTGCAATGCATTTTACTTGCAGCTTGTTTCCAGCCCCATCTGACCTTATACGATCGGTGGGGTGGGTATGTTTGGATGTTTGCGAATCTGGAACTGGCTCAGATTTACACTGGACAAAATTAACTAGAGTTTAATTGAAATATTCTAATAACTATACAGTAGAGAAGGATTTAGAGTTTTTTTGGGGAAGAATATTAATTTTGAATCTTGAAGGAATATAATAGATTGGCACTAGTATAATATCTTATAGGGGTTGAAACTGAATATTTAAACAATTATAAAATAGTTAGTCTTAAAAAAAATAAGATTTACGTGTTATTTTAGTAGAGAATATTAGTTTCTCGGTAATGTTTGTAGTTTTTAATTAGAAACTATGGAACTATACAAAATTATTTACCGCGTCTATTTTAAATATATTCTTTGTATTTAAGCATATTGTTATAGTAATATTTTTCAGTAAAACAATAGAAAAAATATATTATTACTTGCCTAAAAATATAGAAATATATACTGCAATGGGTTTAAAGAAAAACACTTTTATTAATACGAAAAATGTTTTAAAATCTTCATTTAATTTTGGGAATTAAAACCAACGCTCTACTCTTTGAAATGAAGTGCTACAAAATTCAACACTTCTTTCCTGAAAAATTCTTTTTATTGTCAGGTTTATTTTTTTGCAGTGCAATCCTGACGTAAGTCCAGAGTACGTGTACTTGTGCTCCAGTGCCCGTGCCCGGTCGCGGTCTCTGTTAGTACTTAAAATTCCTCGGTGCAGTTCCGACTGGGTGGAATAGTGGCAGACCTTTTATACGAAAACCCACTTATGCAGAGGCACAGGCAGCATCAAAAGCACTCGGCATCCCAACAGAAAAAAATACTCATAGTTTATCTTTATGTTTCCAATTTTCCTCCTCTGTTTGTAATTACATGTACCGGGTATTTAGCTAATTAATTTCACTTTTTTCTCCTATTTATATGTACATATATATATGAATATATTCTGCCCACGCTTTTGATCGCTTTGGGCTAAGGTCTCAGACAAGTTCAAATATTTGCTTTGTAGTTGGCAAAAGGCGGCCGCAGAGATAGGGAGCCGGCGGGAGCACAGATTCAGCAGATTCAGTTTCGGATTCACCATAGCCATAGCGGCATCGGCATTGGCATCGTTTAATTGTGCAGTGCGTGGGGGGCACTATACTCTTTCATGCTTTTGCCGGATTTTACTTTGACGCAAATGAGTCGCTTAGTCAGGGCAAATTGGGCACTCAGAGACATGGCAGACGAGCGCCGTTTAACGCACAAGTACAGGTTCAAGTACGTCGGCTTTTGTGGGTGTCATTATATAATTTAATTAGCCTATCCCAAAAAAATGAAGTGGATTTTTAAATGGTAGCCGATGGCGTAATGCTCATGGGGAAGCATACATTTGCATCACAAACATACAAACATAATCATGCAACGGGATAGATTTTCATTTTAAAATACTTGGATAAGAGAAAATAATTGTTAAATTAGGGAAACAATTTTTTACTAAAGATAGCTAGCCTTTGTTTTAGTTTTCTAAACAAACAAACAAATTTTGATTTATGCGTATTAAATAGGTCTAATTAACGCTTACAACTTTAACAACAAAGCATTTACAACAAATATCTATAACATATTGATTTATTTAAATACTTTAAAGGATTTTACAAACGTAGTTAAGATTTATAAAAAATATTCACAATGTTATTTGTATAATTAAAAGGGACTATTTCTCAACCCATAAAAAAACATGTTTAGGTGTTCATAGAAAAACGATATGTATAGTTGTTAATACAAATATGCAATAATTATAAATAATATTTAAAATGGAATAGGGAATACGCAGTTCAATTTAGTTGTGACATAATGGCATACAATTTATGCATATAAAGGTTTTAAGAAAAACTTATAAAGTACAAGATAACTTGTATAACGAAGATGCAATTAAGTCCCTAATTAATAACGAAATTTTAAGGATAAAAATAAATATAGTTAAATTGGAAAATTTTAGTTCTATTTTAAATAAATACCTTAACTTGGGCGAATTCCCTAAACGACAGAGAATCCCAAGGCTAACTCCGATGGGGTTTCTGGAACGCCCAAAAATAATCAGTCCAATGAAACCATTGTCCCAACCTCAGCGCACACATATTTATGTTATTTTATTTCTATTTACAGTGCGTTTTGTCAGGGTCTTTTGGATTCACGGATTTGGATTCGTAACGCTGGCGCGGTATCGGTATTATTATTGAACGGATTTCGAAGCAGTTGAGCATGAAAGTGGCTGGCTTGATATTCGAATTCCTGACGGTGGTCCAACTGCTGGCTGGAGCTCAGGTGAGTGCTACTGGGTTGATTGGTGGAACACCCACTTGTCGGAATCGAAATCCGAATCGAAATCGAAATCGCATTACGCATTACGTCAACCCGAAACGATTTGATTGGGAACCGCGAACGCAAAAGCCAACTATTTACGAATGCAAGGTCAATTACCGCGTCCAAATTAGTCGCACTCTCGTTTCTCCATTGTTTGGCATCGGGGTTCTCCTCAAATATATATCATATACATATATCGAAATCGTGTCCGGAACGTTATGGTTCTCCTTGAGCTTGAGGTGCAGAGTGGCGCTCTGCTCGCATTTCCGCATGATTTGATGGGAATGTTTCGGTTTTCCATTTTGAGAATTTTCCGATTTGCCATGACCTACGTCTGGTTTATCCACTGGGGCATCGATCGGCATCGGATGTGTGCGTTTTGTTTGATTTATTGGCACCTCATCAACGGTCTGTAAAGCTCGGTCATTTAAATAATTCTAATACGCACTTAATTTGGCTAAAACAGCTAATAAAAAATAAAACCTGCTGTGACTTCCTGATTTCGCTGATCAATGTTATAGTATATTCACAAGATTAGTTAAAAGAATGTAGTAGCCGCATAAATGAACTAATTTTCTTAGTTGTTGGAATATTTATCACGAGTACCGTACCGGTTATGGGTTTGTCTGGGTAAAGGCGAGATTTTAAGAGCGAGAGTCGTTGAACTAATAAAACGTTTGGAAACTGCTCGTTAATGGTATTTCTCCTTCTAAGGTCGGATTTAAAAACTGGAATCTGGCGAACAGGTACTAAATTAAATACTCTCTTTGTTATATAGGAAACATATCGAGGAACCCTTTTAAGGGTATAAAACAAAGATTTATACCGATTTAAAATAGTTTTATTTAATCTAAAAGCAACGAAATCTTTGATTCTTTCGAGATTGTATAGTATGTTTCTTAAGCTCATTATTTCAAAGTATATTTTGTATCTGAGTTCAGATTTTAAATATGGATTTGTTCTTATCTTAAGAGAATCCCAAATTTTTATGCTTTAAAATCGATAAATAATAGCAATAATTAGTTTAACATTTTATTTGCAATCGAAATTTGCAATACGTTAAGTAAATCTGCTAATAAATCTTTAGTTACTTTAATCTGTTAAACTTTTTAACCTTAGAGTGTTCTTTAAAATTATATTCTCCATAAGCTTTTCTGAAATATATACCTGCTTTATAGAAAAACGATATGCAAAATTGCATCAACTTTATTATTTTGTATTTCCTCCAATTACTTAATTCAATAATAAAAGAAAACATTGTAAAGCTATCACTACAAGCGGGTGGGAAGCAATTTGATGCTAAGGAAAGTACTTCATGATCGCAGTCTCAGAAAATATATCCATTTGTGTGTTCAGATATGCAACATTTTATCGTTGCACAACTTGGCACATTTACTACTTGATTGAGTCACAGCTCTCAGCTCAAATGCACTCGCACATGGTTATGCCTGCGAAAATGTCCAGTTTAATGGAGTTTCTGCAGCTGTAGGGCGTTAGTGAAGAGGTTGCGCTGTGCCCCGCCTGAAAGGCGAAGCCTATTTTAGACTGGGACGCGGATGCAGGGATCCGCCGGATCGGTCGGCGAAAAGCGTGAGTTATTTATAGCAGCGGCGGCGTCGCGACGCGTCGCCTGCATTTGGAACTGGAGCTGGGACCTGGCTGGTATACACCATTGGTACTTTCCTCGGGGATCACAATGCGAACGCAGCGGCATCGGGCACGACGAAGCTGTCGAGAGCAATGACACTTCAAATAAAAAGCGGCGACATGCCTGATTTATGGTGTATGTCTGAGCAGACTCCACAGCTCCTTGAAACCGAAGGGCGAAGGGCACGGATTGCGTTTCAACGCCACTCCAAGCGACCCATAAAATAGGGTAACCCAAAACCCAATCTTATGACCATTTCCTTGATTTTTCTTTCTCAGAGCGGACACGTCCAGGAGGCGAAGAGGTCAATAAATGCTGAAATACGGGACGCGATGGGTCACCAACGGCACTACCATAACCACAACCATCATCCGTCGTATCACGGCTCTCACTGGGTGAATGGTCATCGGGTGCACCGCATGCGGATGCCACAGCATCAGCGCTGGAGCGGACGCAGGCGCTCCATTAGCCACCATCAGCCCTTTAGCCGGTGGTCACAGTGGACTACCTGCGATGCGGACTGCATCCGGCGGCGTGAGCGGTTCTGCAAGGTGAAGCGCAAGTGCGGACACACCAAGCACGTGGAGCAGAGCAAGTGCCGGCAGTGAGTGTTTATTTATTAATTATTTTTAAATATAAATATATTAATGCAGGCTCCGAGCTCACTACAAACACATTTACAAAATAAAAGTTCTAATACAAAAATAATACAATTATAAAAAGTCTTAACAGTTGTTCCTAGATCTCTTAGCTTTTGGTTCGTAATGAATTTTAAAGATTGAGTACATTTTAAAATGTATTCTGTAATGAGTAAATAAACATTTAAAAAATACAATTAGCAAACCATTTATAATTCTAAAGTTCTTTTTAATTAGCTTTTGAGTTGTAGCTTTAAAAATATTAAAAATAAGACTTGCACTCATTTAAAAAACAATTTCCCGCAAAATATGGCACAAAAGTACACATGCATCTATGAATATCTCTATTTTTAGTGCTATTGCCCAGAAATAATAATTACAAGCAGCCTGTTTTTAGGCCATATTTTTTTAGTCTGCTTATTTCTAAAGTGTTCCAAATTAAGCAAAGTATCTTGTTTCATTGGGAACCAAGCCCATTTAAACAAAATTGTTCTTCTTTCCTTTTTAAAACTCTAAAAAATATATATTTCTTTACAGTTGTCATCCTGCACCACCTATTAAATGGCAACCACCACCGGTGGTGGTGCACGAGGAGCACATCCGCGAAAGTAGTCATCCCCAGCCACTGCCACCACCGCCGCAACCATCGATAATTATTAATGCGGCGGCTGCGGCCTCAAGTGGTCCAACTGTGGATTATCGCCACACGGAATATAGGCCGCCTCCGGCACCGCCAGCACCTCCGGCTCCTGTAGTTCTCTATCCAACTAATCCTCCAATTCTTTATCAAAGTCCACCTCCTACACCCTATTCAACCCAACCTCCAACTCCCCATCCAACTCCCCATCCAACTTACCCACCAACCCATCCACCTTATCCACCACCCTTTACAACTCCTCTCCCACCGCCACCTAGTCCACCTCGGGATCCTGAAGAAACGTTCCGAAAAGTCCCAAGATATCCGTCTAAAGAAGTCTACAGCGAGGAGGATTCAGGGGAGGATCCGGAGCCGGTGCCGGAACCCGATGAAGATTTTATTAACTCCGACGAACAGGGTGACTTCTTTGTTTTGAAACATCATCGTCACAGGAGACGGAAGAATCATAGAAAGAAGTTCAGGAGAGGACCTCCAAAGCCAGACTACGATGACGATGACTTTGTGGATTTCGCCGAACGAAAGTCCTTGAATACACGGAATATGATCGAGGACAGCGTGGAGGGTGACGTCTTTCAGTACGAGGACTTCGATCTAGAGCCGGACACTGTCTACGCGGATTCTGAGGAGTCGGACACGGAATTTCGCAATATCAGCTGGGTGCAGCCTCCCAAGGATGGACTCGTTCTGCGACGCCGACGCATCTACTCCAAGTGGAGTCGATGGACCAGGTGCTCGCCCAAGTGCACCACCAGGAGATATAAGTAAGTGGAGGGAGAGATCATTCGTTTAAATAACTAAACAGGATTTCCTAACCCCCAGAAAATGCCGCATTAGCGATCAGTGCGGACGAGAGGTTCTCCGGGAAATTGCCTACTGCTATACGGAGGGCAGCTTCTGCCAGCAGTGGCTGCAGACGCAGTTCCAGAAAACACCCGCCTTCGAGACCAGGCCGAGCTCGGGCTCACCAGCCACGGCAATGCGAAGAATGCAATCGGTGCAGCCGGAGGAGTCCATCAATGACCTCAACTACATAATGGCGGGCAAGGGCTATCGCGGACCAGAGTACACACCAATGAAACTGACATGCGGCATTGTACGCTCCTCGGGACGCAGGAGCATGTCCAACATGCTCAAGATCATCGGTGGACGGGCATCACGCAAGGGCGAGTGGCCGTGGCAGGTGGCCATCCTGAATCGCTTCAAGGAGGCCTTTTGCGGCGGAACTCTTATTGCTCCTCGATGGGTCCTAACAGCTGCCCATTGTGTGCGGAGAGTGCTCTATGTTCGGTTAGGTGAGGAGGTTTTCTTGGAAAAAATATAATAGCCTGTAGAATGATTTAATTAATAATATAATGATGTCCAGGGGAACATAATCTGGACTACGAGGACGGCACTGAGGTGCAGCTGAGGGTAATGAAGAGCTTTATACACCCCAACTTTGATAAGCGAACCGTGGATAGCGATGTAGCACTGCTAAGGTGAGTGTTATCTTAAGAAACCTATCAGTTTAGACGAGGATAATAAATGTTTAATGTTTAAAATAAACAAGAATGAATTTAGTTTCATTCTTATAGAATATGTTATATTGGATTGCAACAATTCGTTGCCTACTTTTCAGCTGTTTCCGGCAGAAAACATTACTGATTCCCTTTATAAAATCCACAACTATTACTCTCTAATTTCCAGGCTACCCAAGCCCATCAATGCCACCAACTGGATTGGATACTCCTGCCTGCCGCAGCCCTTCCAGGCGCTGCCCAAAAACGTGGATTGCACGGTCATTGGCTGGGGCAAGCGTCGCAATCGGGATGCCACCGGAACCAGTGTACTGCACAAAGCCACCGTGCCCATAATTCCGATGAACAATTGCCGGAAAGTCTACTACGACTACACCATCACCAAGGTAACAGGTTTGAAATATAGTAAGAAAATCAGCTCTAATCAAAGATTTTTCCTACAGAACATGTTCTGTGCTGGCCATAAAAAGGGTCACATCGACACCTGTGCCGGGGACTCGGGTGGCCCACTTTTGTGTCGCGACACCACAAAGCCCAATCATCCGTGGACCATCTTCGGCATCACTTCATTCGGCGATGGATGCGCCCAAAAGAATAAGTTTGGCATCTACGCCAAGGTTTCCAACTATGTGGACTGGGTGTGGTCGGTGGTCAATTGCAATGGCAACTGCAAGATGCAGTAGCTCCTTGGGCTGGGGTGGGTACTTGGTAGTGTCGGACTCGAGTCCGTTTCAAGTTGCAGAGGCTGTGAAAATAAAAACTAATATATATACACTCTAAGTGTCCGATCACAATTTATAATGTGCTCATTATAACGATCCTAAAGTAAGATAACTAGAAGTTATAAGTTTAAATGGAACAAAGTCGGATTTATATATAGACAAGAGCCAAATATTTATGTAATTAAATCCCTGAAAGACACCCACTAATTTCTGATTTGTGTTTCTATTTTGAAAAATGTTCTTTGCAATACTCTCGCAATTTAAATATAATTTAACCCTCTTACCATAACTAAATTCTCTTTCCTATGTATTTTAATAGAATTAAAGTTCTCTTAAGCACAACCACAAATTAAATACTAGAGAAAGAATAATAAACAGAAACCCAAATAGTTAAAACCCTATAGTTACAGAAGTGCCTTCACTGTTTATAATATATTAAAACATATACTAGATCCACAGCAATAAGAATCTGAGCTTTCGAAGCCTAACTAATTTTGTAAAGCTCTTTTAATAATAAAATAAGAGGGGCAACCTAATTAAGTGCTTTAAGAATTAGCAAAGAAAGGTCTTACATTATTTGCGAGCTCTGATAAAAACTGAATAAAAGGTGTATTTGGTGTAAATAATATTTTATTATTAATAAAAATGTCGCAACTTTTAATGAACCTATTTTGTAAAAATTCAAAACTTTCTTAAAACGAAGAATACTCAAAAAATAGCAACAAACATCTGCCTAAAATGTAGAGAATATAAATACAGATAACCGTTTTAAGCAGCCTTGTTGGGCCTACCAAAGATGCACAGAGAAACGTACTTTTACATATTAGTTTATTATATTATTGGTGTTAAATGCTGCACAGTTTTGCTTCCACAATAAAACTATTTAACGTGATCCCTAAACACTTTCATGTTTCTTTTTTTACCTACTACGAGTACACACATTGGATTATAAAAACAAACGATCACAAGAGAGAGGTAAGTGCCTAGGCACTTGAACATGCAAATAATGTATCAGTATAAAAAACATATTTTTGTATAAAGAGTGGCCACGGCAACAGAGATGTCTACCGACCGCCAAGGACGTAGTGCAGGGCCACAGATGACAGTAAGATCAGCAGGGCCACCGCTATGCCCAGCATGTAGAGGCTGCGCGATAGCTCTGGCTTTGGCATCGAACTAACCAGAGTCCGGGAATCATCTAGGCGATCGGAGCCAGTGTGGACGCCGTTGGTGAAGTGCGAATCATCCGGCAGTCCCTCGGCCTCTACGGAAATGGTCTCCGGGTCCAGTTCTACGTCCAGAATTTGTTTGGCCTGCGCCACCGCCACCGTGGGTGCTTCTCCACGGAATAAGTATTCGGAGAACTGAACCGTGGCGCCGGTAGATGCAGTCTCCGTGGGTAGACTGAAGAAGACCCTCCTCGGGGGTTCGCTTACGTACAGGGCTTCGTTGGTTACATATGGATCCGTGAGGCCATCGCAGTAAACCTGAATACGTGTAATTAGGGAGCGCAGGATGTCGTCCCGCAGGAAACGCTTCACATCCGCTATACTGTTCCGCGGACTGCAGAAGACCTTCGAGGCAATGATGCCGCTCATGCGGAGTGTGCCTTGGAATTCTCGCACCTTCATGTCTGATTGCTTGCTCAGCTGGCACTTTACCGGGAGCACTATGCTCGCCCGGATGGAGTCTCCACCGCCGATAATCCCTGTATCTGAGGCCAGCTCCGGTAGGGAGCCCGAGGCAGTGCTGCTCGCAGAGACTGATCCACCACCACCACTTGTCGATGTGGGCTTGCTCAGCTTGTCCCCTTTGGTGCGTTTCTTCTTGATATACGCTTGTAGATCGATGGTATCATCTACGATTTCGTTTTGTAGGAACACCTCGCTGGCCAGCAGATTCCTGCGCACCGCTTTTATGATGTTCTGGAACTGGTCCTCGATGTTGACGCGTCGCGACGCATCCAGTATGGGCAGCACATCGTCCAGGTCGTAGGTGCTCTCCAGCTGAATCCACTCGAAGGGCTTGTACACAAACCTGTGATCCATCTTGGTGAAAGTGCCGCCACTATGTTAGGAACGAAAAACAAGCATTAGTTGTGGCCAAACAGAGCTAAATACAATCAAGACTACCATTTATTAACAAGAACAATCCGAAAGGATATTTACTAAACACATAAAATGCATTCCAAGAAATAAGAAACGTAGGGAAGGGACAAGGGAAGTAAGTAAGTGATTCAATAACATTAAACATTAACTATAGTTTAAGGATATACTTCTCAAACTTTGTTAGTTACCATATGATGCATTTTATGTTTGCCGTAAAGTACGTTTTTTTGCAATGTCTAAATGTTTTACAAATTTGTAAGCAATTCGTATTGTGTATTGGTGAAAAGAGAGAATACGAAGAGTGAGTTGTCAGACCCGTACCCGTATCTGCGATCAAGTATTTAAGGATCGATGAAATACTTACTTGCCGTAGCTGTAGTTCTTGCAGAGCAGCTTCTTGTCGGCCAGCGAATACGCGAGGAATACGAAATCAGTCTGTGCAATGTCGGTGGTGTACACACCAAAGGAGCTGTTGCTTTTCAGGAGCAAACTGAAAGGAAGTTGTTTATTTTATTACTAAATATTTAAAAGGAATTTATTTTTTGGCATAAACTTACTCGTATACGTCCGAAAACAGCTTTTTGGCATTCTTAAAATCGTCGCTTTGTTCATTTGACACATCGGGACTTGAAGATGATACAAAAATGCCTGTAAAAAGGATGGGATATAAGTAAAAATTTTGCAATTCTTGGCTATAAGACATAGGTTCATAGATACATATGATATATGGGCTATATTAACACTTAAATAAATTTACAGCTTGGCGAAAAATTGATTAAAATTAAACATTTAATATTAAATTAAATTAAGGGAGGAGAACTGCAATTCTGGGAACTCTTTCTGTCTTTAATAGATACTTATTTGACCTATGTTAACCAACGGAAAGACTTTATAGGGGTAAACCTCATATAATTATAGAAAACACGACTGATTTAGCTTTAGAAAAGTTTTTAAAATACTTAAAATGTACAAAATAGCTTAGAATTATTCTTTAAAGTTTATCAGAATTATTACAAATTTAGTTTCTACGTTTAGTAAAGGATTATTTCATTACAATGACTATCATTAACTTAGAAAAATATATAGAAACACCTTGTAAGTGCAAAAAATACCTTTTTCTCCATTTGCACATTACATGTATCTTTATATTTCCCTGGACTATGAAACCATATATTCGCGATACTAACTTGGGTCGCAGGAAGGTATATATGTAAAACAGTAATATGAAACCCGGGAGCTGCACACACGCAACTCAAAACCCACCGATGACGTCAAAGGAGCCAGGACACATTTTGCTTGCGCTCAGCCACTGAGAGGCCAACGACTGTGAGTTGATATCGCTGATGGTGAGACGCACATCGGTCAGATCCTCCAGGTCAGCATCCTCCTCGTTGTTTCGGGCCAAGTGCACCACCATGCTTTTGGTCAGGTCCGCTTGCTGCCAGTTTAGATACAGATCGAATGAATATATGTGATATTAGAGAGTGCTCGTTGATTGGGGGGGTACAGGGAGCACCAAACAAATCTACGTGGCGGAAATCTGTACTTACATGGCCCACAATGATGCCGTACGAAAACTGGTTCTCCTGTGCGCATTTTTCCAGGTACACCTCGTCCGCCTTGCTCAGTAGCACTGTGCGCATTTTTAATGCTAGCTTTGTCGCCTTAATTTTATGTTAACTAAATACGTTCGACCAAAACGAACAATAGGGATGTTGATAATATATCAAAATATCAATATATCGATATTATTTTCTAAGGATGATATATTTATATCACGATTTTTTGATTGCCCAAATATCGACATTGCGATATTTTTATTTAAATATTTTCCGATATATTTTTGTCCAGACGAAGGACAACCCTAATTCTGGTGTATTTCGGTCACGTAAACAAGCTATCGAGTGCGCAGAGTGTTCTTATCGATAGCTATCGCTGGCTCCTGAGCATCTCTAGGAAAACCGTTAGATTTGAAAAGTCTTTTGTGATTATATATACTTTAACTTTGCATTAAATATTTATTTCTGCCAAAATTGTGTCGAAATGTTGAAGGTTATGATATATTAATTATATTATTTTTTTAAATTAATAATCTAAAAGATAAATAATTTGTTCCACACGACTTTAAACTTCTATCTTAACAAATAAGAAAGTAAAATATGTGTGTTTTTGAACCTTTATTATTAATATTTAAGAGTATAAATGATATGTTCCTTATATTGTTTATAAATTCGAAGGCTTAAAGGCCATAACATACTTAAACCATCTTAAAACCATAGTTCTAGTTGCGAATTTAAAATATTTAATTAAAAATAAGATACATTTAAGTACAAATTCTTTTTACTCCGACTCGCGACTTTACTGAACAACTTAAGGGATTATTATTCCTTATCTTAATTTACTGCAATCAAGTGATCAAGACTTAATTTACCTCCAGGCGGCTCTTGGGCGATAAAACCTCTTGGCAACTTCTTCAATTAAGCATCCAGCGATCGATCGAGACATACCTCCGGCTGCACTGCATCTCCATCTCCATCTCCAGCTGCATCTGCATCTGCTGCCGTGGAGCGATTACGCACGAAATGTGGCCAGGGAGAGCGGAGAGTGTACTCCATAAGTGGAGAGTAGATCTCCTCCAGAGGTCTTGTGCCTGTGTGCCAGTGCCACCCAAATGGTCAAGTGATCGACGGACTATGGCGCGAACGGACGCGATCGGTAATCGAATTAGGTAAACAAACACTCTATGAGGCGGGCGTACGTTGATAATGTGTGTGCATAAGCAAATGGGAGACGACGGCATTCTCTGGGAGGAGCGGAGGACCTGGCCGAGATTGCGGCGGCGGCGATGACGGGCGAAAAAGTTAAATGAAATTTCATTTAGGTGGTCGCGAACGGCTGCGGAGACCATCTGCTCTGTGTGAATGCTTGATTGTTGAAGTGCCACTTGATGGGGCGCGAGGGCGCACGCTACTCTCCACGGCTCAACACTGAACGAAAATTCCATCTCAATTGGCTAGTAATTTGCTGGATTTTAATTCGATAAAGTTTTCCTGTAACCATAATATTTTAACACTTCTGTGATTAAAGATCTTGTCCAATGTCTCAATAAGATCTTTTAAGCTTGAACTTTTAGATTGCTTTTATACGAAATTAAATAAATATTATATTCTACACAATAAAACCTCTTTTCTCAGCGTGCAGCGATCGGTATCCAGATCTTATTTACTTAGTAAATTATTCCTGTTCGATTGTTTGCCTTTGCTCTGGATCTCTGGCTTGAGGGCACTCGAACGTCATCGTCAGCAGCGTTCATTCATGATTTGCCTTTCACAAATCGGAATCGGAGATATATATGAATACATGTGCAGAGGTATCTGCAGCATTGTGCACTTTGCATTCGAACAGACAAATAAATACAAAGGCAGTTCTGATCAGCTTAGTGAGACATCTCATTATCGCCAGGTGAGTTCTACGTAGACGGATTTCTTTTCTGTAATTTCTTGTGATTTCTTATGATTTCTCTGCGACTCTTTCCCATCCCGGAATCGTTTCGGGTAATTGGTTTTTAACTCGGCATTCAGCATTCAGCTTTCAACTTCCCATTCTCCTCAGCGCCGGGAGCCACTCGTCAATTCGTGGGCTTTGATGCAATTTGGCTTCTGTGTAAGCCACTCTGCCATTTGGAGGCATCCATCTCCGCAAGCTCCTCTCCATGTCCTGTCCTGTGTGGCGCACCGATCACGCCATGTGTAGTTTAGTTGCAGTTTCGATTCACATCGGATTGCCTTGCCCAGGCAGCGCATCAATCATCCATCACGCACCGTCAGAGACAACGACCCAGAGGAAGAGAGCACAGAACAAACCGGAATGCAAAACCCATTATCCAAGGTTGCCCCACGGATTTGTTGGGGATTCAATCTTGGTTGGCGTTTGGATATTTCGCGAATCATGCTTTATTTAGCACATATAAAAGTAATATAAATATGAATTATGGCTGGTTGTGGTTTTGATCTTTTGGTGGAAGAAACCGTAAGCCTCCCGTAATGGTTTTAATATTGTAATCAATAATCTATCATTAGCGGTAGACTTTCAACAATCGATAAATCTTTGAGTAACAATGATTATTACCTCTAATTAGACGCTTTTAATAGCAATTAAGCTACCAAAACTGGCTTATGAAATACTATCGAAAAAACATAATCTGTAATGATAATTTATTTATTATTCCATTCTTATAAACAAAATAAAATGGAACAGCTATGATTTTTTGTGGTTCCCTCGGAAGCAAAATCTTGATATTTCTGGGTGGTAAGTGATGAAATCTTAAACAGTATAAATAATTAACCAACAATTTATAATACTTTATCTAACTTGACTTAAAATTATTGATTTTTATTCTTTGCATTGATAAATATAAATATGTGTTTCGATTTAACGTTTTGTTGTTTTCAAAGAAAAAAAGGAAAGGATTTCCAAATTTCAAAAAGATGTACATCTTAATTAATAAAAAAATATATTATTGGAAACTTTTTGAGTAACCGTTTTTAGAACATTTTTATTTATTATTTCCATAGGGGTTTATAAGGGACCTATTATTCAATAATATATTTTGAATCAATATAACAACAAAAATATCAAAAACAAATAATTTTTAAAATTTTAAACTCAAGTCACAGGTTTCTTAAACTAATTTTAAGTAACAAATATTTTTGTTTAGTTAAAATTGATTCCTGCTTCCTGTTTAATACCCTTGTAAGAATGACTTAAAAAACCTTATTCTATATTAAAAGTATTTAAATATTAACGCAAAAAAAATTGCCATGTATCTCGACATTCCTAATAAAATACATAAATAATAATAATAAGTAAATCGGGGTCATGGTTGTACACTACAGAACTTGTAAATAAATGCAACCAAAACTGCAAAATATAAATCCAACATGTTGCATTAATGATCTCAAATGCTACATAATTAGATCCAAAATGAATGCCATCAATTAGTTGCACTTAAAGGTTGCATTCTAACGCCTAGAGTCCAAAGTTGATTAGTTGTAATTCCAAAAACAAAGCTGCGGCTTCCCCATCTCTTCTTCTTCTCCTGCTCCTTTTCTTGCGCTTTTCCCAACTCTCTCTTTCTCTCTTTCTCCCCCCACACTGCAGTGTGTCGCTCTCTTCCTCTTGCTTGTGTTTATACTTAGCGCAGCGCCAACGAGTTTATAATTGTTTGATTTGTGTGCGCGCACACAGGCACTGTGAGTCCGTGCATATAGTCGTCCCGCTCGCACCTGGGCCAGAGCGAGAGGCAGCAAGCGGACGCGCAACGGCCGCCATTATGAATGTGCGACATCCGCAAACCGGTTGGCGGCTTTTCAAAACTCACTCGTTCATTGAGTGGAAACGAGCGACCCGGACTGAAAACCAAGCAGCGCTCATTGTGTTGAGACAGCTTTCGGCGTGAACAACGTTCCAGCAGCTCCGCTCCGTTGAAAAATAATTGAAATAAAAAAAGTAAAACAAGAAACAGGAACGTTTCTAACTGTTTCTGTCGGGATCTGTGCCGCTCTGTGTATTTGTGTGTGTTTGTGTGCTTGTGAGCTATGAATCCAATTGACCGCATTGCGTTTTCATTTCCGTTTCCGGCCGCAAACGTTTGTTCTGTTTCTTCTCCGTTGAATGAGCGACATCTGTGACTGTGATTGTGACTGTTCAGTAACTGCTTTCACGTGTGTTCGCAAAAGAGCGATTGCCAGCAAGATAATAAATACTAAATAACAATAGAGGCGAAATCGATTAGCGCGATTAACAGACATGTTGATTGAGCCGACTTTAAACCGTGACCTTGGCTCGCTTACTGTCGCTAACTCTGGCCTCTCGGCCGCGCACTGGAAAATGGAGCCCCATCCGCAGCAACGCATCACCTCGCTGGCCCCCCATCCCGCCTCCAGCGGTGAGTACTGCTTAGTTCAAGAGCCTAAAAAGGGCAAGCCCACCTGACCAACTACTTACCTGGCCTTAATTAGCCGACGGCATGCGAGGCGCAGCCGAGAGCTGCAAAATATGTGTGTTTCTAGTGAAAAATAACATAAAATTGTTTATAATATAAAAGAAAACTTAAGATTGTAAAAGTTGTGCTGAAACTAAGAAAATTTCAATATAGGTTGATCAAATTTTTTATATAGTTGAATTACTCTATTATGCTCCTTTCTGTTTTTAAATGCGTTTTTAATTTAACATATTTTCACATAAACATTTGCGCCGTTAGAAAATTTGATTTTAATTATATTTATACTCAGTATATTTTTTTGAAACTAAATTTGAAGAAAATAGGTCAAGAACATAATTTCCTGCAATAAAATTAAACTTTATAAAATTGTATTGCCGCAAACAGATATAGCTTAATGTTTATATATTACTTACATAACAATTCATTTGAGAAATCTAAAGAATTAATATATAATTAGACCAATAATTTAATATTTAGCACAAAAAAGATACTTTTCACAAAAAAAATTGATATTATGTTTTTATTATTAAAAACAAGTTGTTAAGAATTTAATAAAATCAACTATTTCCATTTTGTACAATGTGAATTAGATAAAAACTTTTTGTTTGTGATGATCACAGGAATGTATAAGTAAAAAAGATTATTATTTTGATTTTAATATAAGTTTTAACCAAATATAGATTTTAATACTACGTTTTCATTATCAAATCAAGATACATCCTTCAGTATTTCAAAAAATAATATAAAATTAACTGATCGCTTATGAATTGATGTAATTTATTTATTTAATTGTGCTTCAAAATTAAGGAAATATGAAAAATCTAATATCCATTTATGTTACCATCAGTGTTGTCTAATATTATGAATTTATTTACATTTAACCCCCCAGAAACGTTAACGGTATACTTTATAATTAATTTATAATTACTACAACTAATAACAACCGTACTAAATACTACATTTTACTTGGATAATCATAGGCTCTGCCTCATTAGAAAACTGCAAACCAGAAGCTATTAAACAAGAAGCTATATTTTTACACAGAAACACATTAAATCGTAGTTAATGTTACTCCTTCCTCTTCTGCTTGTTTAAATGTATAATTTCATTAAACACAAACGCAACTCGGATGTCATAATACCGTGTGCGTGGCTCCAGTTGGCAGCAGCCCCAATTTCCCTGCTTTTCACCTTTCTGGCCCCCATAGCTGGAAAGGTAAACAAAACTGGTTCGCATTTGATGAGAGCGGCAGCGGCACAATTGATTAGGGGCCTGAATATATACGTCTATATAGTCAGTTAGGGACGAGAAGAGGTGCGCGTATTTTTTTTGAAAAATATTTACCCGGCAAACAACAAAAGTGAAACGCGCATTTAAAACGCTAATTGACAATTTGAGCGACGAGGTTGGTGCTTAAGCCGAATAATGATATATGTACATATGTTTTCATTGTTCCTCCCTTAATTTTTATTTTTTATTTCCAAGTGAAAGCAAATACGCGCCGATATTTTGTCGAATTAACGTAATACACAGTACTCTGCCCCAGCTGAGTACATTTTTTAATTTTTGGCTTTTGTGCTCGTGCCCGTCGTTTCAATTAGCTTCGATAAATCCAATCCCCGCGCCAGGAGATACGCTTGCGTGTCGCCGCCATTTTAACAATCGAATGTACATATATAGTATATAGTGTTTACGTTGTATATAGCCATCAGTCATTCCAGATCAGTCAACACAATTAACGGTTAATTTATCATAATTAACCATTGTGGACGGGACGGGACTTGACAGCCAGCTAAAGCCACAATATAATGACAATGGCCAATTATCATTCAATTCGTTCAATTCGCAGTAGCGGCGGCATCCGTGGCAGCAGCAGCAGCCGCAGCCGTGGCAGCGGCGGCGGGAGCGGGCTCGGTATCGGTATCCGGACCGGGATCGGGGGCTGCCTCCACATCGCCCACATCTGTGCAAATACCGCCCGGCTTTGGCGGCACCGCCGGTGCACCGCCAGCTGGATCGACGGGGAGCAGCACCCTCAACACTCTGATGTCGCAACACCGCCTCCTGGAGTTCTCCCGCTTCGGCGGTCTGCGGGGATACGACATTGCCCAGCATATGCTCACGCAGCAGGGCGCTGTCTCCAAGTTGCTAGGTGAGTACACACATCACACATCCCTCGGTGCGCGGCCCCTACATCGGAGATAACTAATGGGCACTTTGTTTCCGATTTGTTTGCTAATTTTTATGATAAACATGTTATTATCCTGCGACTGCCAGGCCGGGCTTGAGCCCGAGTCCGCGTTCGGGTTTCCCCTTGTTCTCGTGTGCGCAGCCGTGTAATTTAGCCACTTAAAATTGCATAAACTCCTGGGCTGCGGCGGTGGCCAAAACGCGGCTAGCTCATTAATCAAAATGCGGCTTACTCGCCGGCTTGGTCGGTATTCAGGGGGGGTTGGTTTTGGTGCGTGCTCTTGTTGCACTAAGAAAAATTTAGGTTTTAAGTGGAATTTAGGGCAAATTAAATGAAGTTTATATATTTTATCGATTATATGAGGAGGGTCTAGGGTTTGTGTATTACTTATTTAAATCTTTTGTGAACGAGTTTTCTTTAGAAAAGATATATATAAATTATTTAATATTTATTTCAACACCTAAATATAAATATGTATATACCTTCAAAAACAAAACAAATTAACTATTAGAAACTCTATGAAACTTTGGCCAATAACTATGTATTTATAATATAAAAAAAAAACGATATACTTCGCAAATATACTAAGAGGTAGCAGGAATCCCCCCCTTTGCTCAGTGCAAACTATCGCCTCTTAGTTACCTTCCACCGCGCTTCACATTGATGTGGCAAAACAGATAAAGATATTAAAAACAAGGGGGATAAGCCTTGGCTTGAGGATGATCGAAACTCAAAGATGGATTGCCGAAAATCGCAGCTCACAGAGAGCCATAAATCGATTGTCTCATAACTTTCCCTCTGCGCTCTGCTCTAATTTGTTCTTGCAGGCTCACTGCGACCACCGGGCTTAATTGGTGGCTCAAAGCCCAAGGTGGCCACGCCGACGGTCGTCTCCAAGATCGAGCAGTACAAGCGCGAGAACCCGACGATCTTCGCCTGGGAGATACGCGAGCGCCTGATCTCCGAGGGTGAGTAGCAGTAGAGACCAGCCAGAGATATATAATTGGAGCTAATCCGGATCGCTGATTGATCGGCGGCCGCTTTTAGCTTAGCTCTTATCTCCATATCTCTGTGGCTCGATCCGGTTGGTAATTTGTGCCTTGTAATCCCGCCTTGCAGGTGTCTGCACCAACGCCACCGCTCCCTCGGTGAGCAGCATCAATCGCATCCTACGAAACCGCGCCGCCGAGCGGGTGGCCAGTGAGTTTGCCCGCACCGCCGCCTACGGGCTATATCCGCCGCCCCCGCATCCATACGGCAGCTTCACCTGGCATCCGGCCGGCCAAGTGCCCGGTGGCCAGGCGGTTCCTCCGCCGCCACCCCCATCCGCTTTGTGGTCTGTGGCCGCTCCAACGCTGGCCAATCTGCCGCCCAGTGCGGCGAGTGCGGTGCCATCGCCTGGCTGCGGTTCCCTGAGCTCGGCTCATCTCATGGCAGGTGGTGCTGGTGGCGCTGGAGGTTTGGGGGGAGTGCCTTCGAACAGGGCCATCTCACCCGGCTCCGGCAGTCACGACACTTTAGAATCGGCGGACGAGAACAGACACATCGATTCGGATTATTTGGACGATGATGATGAGCCTAAGTTTCGGCGCAACAGGACCACCTTTAGTCCGGAGCAGCTGGAGGAGCTGGAGAAGGAGTTTGACAAGTCGCACTATCCTTGCGTGAGCACCAGGGAGAGGCTCTCGAGCCGCACCAGCCTCAGCGAGGCCAGGGTTCAGGTGAGCAGCAGAAACTATATGTTAGCTTTAACCAATTTAAAAGCTTGCTATATGTTATTAAATATTTCCTGTTACCTTAACCTAACCTGGAATCCCATCCCTTATCTCTTCCCCAGGTTTGGTTCTCGAATCGGCGGGCCAAGTGGCGTCGCCACCAGCGCATGAATCTCCTGAAGCGCCAGCGCTCCAGTCCCGCAAATCCCCTGCACTCGCAGCAGTCCAACGATGCCCCAGCGAGTTCGCCCACGCCTAGCAATCATAGCAGTGCCTCCGCCTCGGCTGCCGTGGCTCCTGCGCCGCCTCCACAGCAACCGCTGCAGCTCTGCCCCTCGGAACACTCGCCGCAGGCTCCACCGCCATCGGTGATGCTGCACCCCCTGCATCCAGGACCTCCCGGTGGCGGCCACCATCACCATCATCCCCTGCACCTGCCCACGCATCCCGCGGCCCTGCAGCTCTTGAGCCACTATCACCAGCAGCAGCAACATCAGCAGCAGCAGCAGCAACTCTCGCCCACGGGCTGCAATCCTGGGGCAAGCCACCTGACAATGGGCGGGGAAAGGAGTGCCTTCCGCAGCCTGGTCAGCTCGCCCTCGGCAGCTGCCTTCCTGGGACTGGCCAGACAGTATGCCGTGGCCGCCTCTTTGACGGTGGCCGAGGAGCAACGCTCCCGACTGCACTACTCCGCCGGCGTTGGACTGAGTGGAGCTGGTGGTGCCGCCGGAGTAGAGGGAGCAGGATCGGGCAGCGGGTTGGCCGGCAGTGGCTCAACCATGACGGTGGACAACTCATCGTCTGACTCGGATGAGGAGATCAACGTGCACGACGATTCGGACGCTGAAATCGAATCGCCGGCGGCAACGGCGGCAAAGGTGGCCCGCCTGTCATCCTCCGATGCGCCGACGACGCTGCAGTTCCTAAAGCATGACCGCTAGAGAGGGATGTCGATGTGGATATAGATGTGAATGGGTGGCTGTACATGGGGCTATGGATGTGGACGTGAACGTGGCGGCGACATCTAATTGAAAACTTGAGTTGTGCGCGCCTCTGTGATTGACAGCAGCAGCAGCAGCAGCAGCAGTTGAAATTGCAACTGCCGCGGCACCATCTACTGGGGGACTGGGCTGGGATGGGTCGGAGGGCGGTGCGTGTTTGGGTAGTGAAACACGAGAAGCGGCTACATTGTGGGCAAAACAAATCGAAAAACCAAAGTTAAAATGCTGCTCACCTACTTGGCTGCGGTCCGGGGTCGCTGGAAGCACCAGCCAGCAGCGAAACTAGCTAAGATAACACTGGCCTGCAAGAGGTTTGGGGTAAGAATGGGATGTACTTATTTTCTTACAATATATTTCTGCGCAAAAATGGTTTAATTACTTTTGATTTTCATTTTAAAAAATGTTTCAGAAAAACAATAAAGAAATTCAAGCAAGTTTTTATCTTATATAAGCTAAACAAATGTTCTATTAAAAGTAAAGTAAAGTAAAGACTTTGAAACTAGAAAAAGAAAACTTTTAAATTGAAAATTCAGCAACTATTTAGGGAATGATTTCTTAATAAAAAAGGTTGAAAAAAAATGACAATACATAAGTAATTAATTCTTTTTTTAAACTATCCTAAAAAAAGATTCATCAAGACACGTTTTTGAGGAAAACTGTTTAAAAGTAAAACCAAGTAAATGTGCTTGTTATAATGAAAGCAATGTAAAATATAATTTTAAATTCATATTCCACTTAAACATCAGTTAACTTCATCCTCTATTTGCCCCAATTATAGCTTACAACTTGCAGGCCAGTGTAATGGGCGGCATTTGTGTGTGGACACGCTTAAGATTAGCTGAAATTGTAACTGATACTACGTACGACACACGCTTGTCCCATTTTAAAGCACATATCTATCCCAACTGAACACGAACACGAATCCGCATACGTACGTACCCTCGAGTTATGCATAATTATTATTATATTTGTTCATTCGCCGGCTGCCGACTGCCGACTGCCGACTTACCTCATCACCATTTAAGGCTATAGCATATGCAATATCTCTATATATATATATATGTAACTCTAACTCTAAATCCTAGACCTAGGCTAAGCGATCTATTTATGAAATGCGTATTACTTAAGAATTTTGGTTGCGTTTGAACTGATACTTGGTAGAGTATTGTAAGTGTTTGGCTCAAATCAAAAACACAATACAACACAACACAAATCAAAGAAAAACCAACTCCACACACGAGTGAGAAACCAATAAAAAGTGCAAGAAATACATATAAATACGAAGATATAAATCAATTTGTGTGTTTTGCTTTCTTTTGAGAACCAGGAAATTGCTTTGGTTTTGACAACAAATACAATTTATTCGTTCGATTTCACGCATAATTATCCATTCTAAAACAGAGACGGGGACAAAAAAAAAAACACGGCCGGCCGACGGGCATAAATAAGCATTTAACACTCGAAAGCTTCTTAAAACGTTATTAAATATTAATATAATCAATATTCATTGTGTGTGAGACCGGGGGACCGACCGACCAGTAGAAATGCCGAACGAAATCGAAATCGAAATCGAAAACCAAAATACGCGCATAGAAATCGCTTAAATTTCGAACGTAATGGCCAATATGTCCAAATCTGGTAGATAACATCGACATTTTAATTATAACCAAATGAAGCCGCTCGGCACGGGAGGAGGAAAGAGGTAGAGGTAGAAGAGGTAAGGGTTTGGGTATAAGCCTGGGCAAAGGTATCCAACTGACCGATTAAAAATGCCGAGCCAAACTAAGCACATAAATCAATGTAAATTATGGTGTTAACAAAAGGCGAGCCGAGCGCGCTCAAATCGCAGGCTTTGGATGGGATCGAATCGGATCGTTGACTTTTTTAGGTTGGCACCAGCTGGATGAGGCTCTCTCTGCCTGTGGATGCTGCGAGGCCGGGATTTAAATGAGTTGGACCTTCGCATCTGATAAGAGGAGCAGCGTGGAGCTCTTTCGTGTCGATACTTACAACTCCCAGGTTGGGGGATTCGGGATTCGGGATCGGGAATCGAGAGTGTGAAGATCGGGTGACGGTGCCCCGAACAAATTCAATTTGCTTGGCTTTTTATGAGCAAATGGCTGCCCCCATCCCCATCTCCATTCCCATTCCCAATCCCGACTTATTCTAATTTAGTGCGGAGCTGCTCGTGAGCATTCCTTTAATAAATTTAAATCACCTTCTATTGAAAAATATTTTCACCTCGCGCCCATAAATTATACATTATACGATATTTATACAGTCCGGAGAGGCCCAAACATATATATGTATGCGAG
>VNJU01002833.1:0-72979 GCA_008042675.1 Drosophila seguyi | reverse complement strand
GGTTAATTTCGCTGGCAATTGTTGTTGCTTGGATTTTCCATGTTTTTCTTCGTTTTTCTGAGTTATTTTTTAGTTTTTCGTTTTTGTTTTTTGTATCTCCGTCGAGACAGCATAAACATAACTGTAATTGCGGCGTAATTGCAGCAGATAGAAGCGGAAAACGAAAGTGCAGCGAATAGAGGAGCATTCGTATAATAATTGTGACCCAAAACAATTTTAAATGCTTCACAATTTCAATCGCCAGCGAATCGAATTTGTTTTACCATTTTCGAAAGCGTCCCCCTTTTATTTTATTTTGTTTTTTTTTCGAAGGGGCACTGATTCGGTGAGGAGGGGAAGGAGCAGTGTGGTTGCGGTGGTGCTGCAACAATGAAATTGAATTTGATTTCTTGATCGCCGGAGCCAAGCGAGCACTCCACGAAATCTGACCAAAGACCAGACAAACAGCCAAGTGAAAGTAAAAGAAAAAATACAAAAATAAACCGAAAAAGTGAAACAAAAAGCAACGTCTCGGCTTTCATGGGTACACCACGGGTATTATGAAACGCAACTCGTTGGGAGTTGGAAATAGAAGAGGTTTGGGGTATGGGGCATGGGGAGGAAGGAGCTGTTCAGGTGGAGCCAGGTGAGCAGACAAGCTGGCAAAGCTGGCAAGTCATGGCGCCGGTGCGCAGTCGCTGCTCGGCATCAGCAGGTGCGAGAAACTTTGAGGCAACGGCATTGACTCCACCAAACCACTCCACAACCGCCATCAATATCGAATTGAAATTCAAATTCGAATACCACTCGTGTTGAGTCGATGGCGTTGTTCGCACATTTTTGGCCAAGAGAGCGTGTCTGGGGGCCATAGACGCATTCGCATTAACGGTTAATTGCCAAAGTGGTCCACGGATGAGGATGATGATGGAGCACTCCGACTGCAGCAACTCGAGGCTAGGCGATTGACTTGTCAAGACCTCGAAATCGATAATCCCGTCGAAAACAAGCTGTATGTTAACCGCAGGGATGCAAAGTAAGGGAGGGAAATCAGCTAAGATAACTTTATGGTATATCGAAATAATCGAAATATGTTATATCGATAACCAATGTGGGTTATACTCAGAAATTATATACAATTAATTGGTATCTAGTACCTATTTTCTGAAGGACACTTCCTTAACTATTCAGAATAATACTAAAACGATAAGCGATAAATATGCAAATATATCGATTCTTATAAAAAAATTAATTAAAACTATCTAACAAATAAATCTAAATTGGTATCTAGTACTTTCCTTTTACAAATAATTCTAGGAAGATATATTTGCTTTAGTTGCATTATAATACTACAATGATAAGCGATAAGTTGATCGATAATATCGATTTTTAAAGAAAACAATTAAAACTATCAAAGAAATGTATTTAAACTAAAAAATTTCTGTACATACTCAAGTTTTAGAATTAGAATTATTAATTGTAAGAAAAGAATATTACAAATATTCCAAAAAACCCTTAAGTTATCGATTAACGTCTCAGTTATCGCCCGCATATAGATCTTTATGCCATCCCTAATCCCCAACAATTGCTCCCATTCAAGAGACTTGAGAAAATGAAATAAAACCATTTACAAAGCCAGATTGATGTTCGTCGTCGGGTTGCTGGGCGGTTTGAAAATCGAAATTGGTAGCTGAAAGAGCTCCGGGGCAAGCTTGCTACTGTTGCTGCCTCTCCGCACGATTACCGTTATGTCGGCAACTGTCTGCCTGTGTGTGTGTGTGTGTCTCCATTTGCCGGCTAGCTGCCAGCTACCTGCTGATTTCAAAACATTAACTTAATTTTTTCCCATTTTTCCTCCACCATCGCGCTGGCACTTGGAATTAATTATGCGTTTGCGCTCAATTTGTAGCCCAAGTAATTTACCGGCACCGGGCGAGGGCGGGCGAAGGGGATAATGGGCGTGGCCAGACGCTGTAGCAGGTGAAAGATTTGCGGGTGGCTTCCCATTCGGATTTCTGGCCACGGCACCGTGGAGTTTCACACACCGCCTTGGAGCCGGTCGTAGGCTGGTAGGCCGATAGAAGTTTGGTAAATAGAGATTTTAATTAAACGATTGGAGCCAGAGTCCGGGCATCTTGCACTTCTGCCTGGACTGCAGTGTGTGATAGGGTAATTAATTTTCCAGTGGGTAGAATTGGTGAAAGTATGTACCCAGACACTAGGGCTGTTTCCATTAGCCTTAACCCCAAAAGTAGCTTATTCATGACAGTGTTATCAGTGCCTGGCCACCTGGGCGTATGAGTGATCTTCAGCGCAGGCAGCGTTTTCTCTTCACATTCAAGCCTGTTCTGGATTTTTCAATTTCTCGCCGCTTTATGGCGCACTTTCCACCACAACAACAGCCGGGTAATCACACACATCTGCATCTGTTAATGCCAAGGTGGCAAAGTATCTATTAGATGCCGTTAACTGTAACTGCAGTCTTTTTATTCGCTGCCAACACGCAGCGCGCCTCACACAATTGCGCCTGCCAGTGGTCGCGACTCTCTGCCGCAATTACGGGGACAGGAAACGGCAAATCAGCAACGGCGGCGACGATACTTTTGGGATCCAGTTGCATTATCCTGCCGGCAGTCAAATGCCATAATTTTCCCTGAGCAAGCACGCGCGGGTTTTTAGACCATTTCAATTGGCGTCAGCTCACGAAAGCCTTTTTCGAGCCATAAAACTTAATGATTCTCGAGTTAGCCATTTGATAGGCTACCTCCTCATCCCTCCTCTCCAAAAAAAATGCATAGGGACATGACGAATTCCAGCCCAGATACAAATACGAGTTAGCGGCCGGCAGAGTAATGAGCCCGAATGTGGGCCAGCTCATGTCGAGGCTATGGCTATGGCTGTGCAATTATGCTCCGCGGAGAACGAGAACCGGGCCAAGGCGGTCCGCGACTCATACTCATACTCACACTCAAACTCAAACTCAGATGTGGAGCCAGAGTCGGAGCATTATAATTATTTCGCTTCACTTTTGACATTTTGCCTCGGCATCCGCTATCTCCTCCACCTGGGCACCTCTCTCTCTCTCGCTCTGTGGCCAGAACCACACAATGGGAACAATGAGGCCCGGCACTAAATTGGCATTAGCATTAACCCGGAAACTTACGCAGCTGCGCTGGCGGCTGACTCATGTGGCAAGTTGCAACCGTGTTGCATGCAGCTCCCTGCCTGCTGCAGGTGTGGCCTGTCCCAGTTGGCTGAATGGCTGCCTGGCTGACTGGCGGAGTTGCAAATTAACTTGTTTGCCATGCGATTAGATGCCGCAAATTTATGGTTTATATGATTTTGGCCAACCAAGCAAGAAGTGGGCCAGGCCGGGCCGGGCCGGGCCATGCTCTGGCCATATGCCGAGAAGATGATGATGATTTTTCCCGGCATTCTTTTCAGCACCGACGCATCTGCGTCTGGGTGACCCACTTGCCAAACGGAAAGTGAAAACACGCCCGGCCTTAATTGAATATTTGGGCCATTCGGCGCCGCCGCCGAGTTGTGGAAACTTATAAAATTTTGCAAAAAACCTGCGAAGCCGCACAATGCAAAAAGTTTGCCTTTTTGGAATGCGAAACGAGTTGGAAAGTGCGAATTTTTGCACGTCTAGGTATTAGCATAAAACGCAAAGTCAAATGCAAAAAAAAGAAATACAAAATAGAAACAAAAATAAAAATATAAAAAAACAGCAGACAGCAAAACACCAAAAACTGCAAAAGACCTTAGAGACCAAAGTGGCAAAAACTATTGCCGAGTTGCTTAAGGCCTTAAATGTGCCAGAGATATAAAAACAAACTATTTATACATTTAAATGGCTTCATTAAATCTTAAGAGAGGCATCATTTAAAATGGTTCAATGAATATCTAAAGTAAGTCAGAGGTTTAGTAAAGAAAAGTTGAAAGTTAAATCATGAAAAAAAGGATACTAAAATGCAAAGCTTTTATAACTGAAAGTGTTTCAATAATTCCAAGTTCTACATATTTATATTATAAAAAAAACTATCTTCAAGATACATCCGGGGGTAGGCAACAAAAAAAAAAAACAACTCTATTGCCCCGCTCTGATGGCCCCCTGGCGATTTTGTATCTCAAGTGAAGCTCCAACTTCACACTAGCTTAACACTTTCAAGTGGCGGCGAATAAAAAGTATCTCATGGATGCCGCTCGCCTCTACGTGTATCTGTATCTGCGCCTGTGCAGCCAGCTGCTGATGTGCTACGCAAACAATGATTGGCATTCGCTGCTATCTCTCGCCGGCTTCGCTTTTTGCTCTTGCCTTGGATTTTTGCTGCTGCTGCTGCTGCCTTGTCGAAGTATTTGCACTCTTTGAAAATTGCCAAGATGCGAAGCGCAGGAGGGAGAGGGCGGGTTTTTGCTTTGAAAACTTTTGAAATTGTTGCCCATTTGCCATGATATGCCAGGCGGCGGCATGGGCGGCATGTGGCATGGGCCACTTGCTGGCAAATAACTTAAAGTCGGCTCATGGAAACTAAACTTTAATTAAGGAATCTACCCCACCCCTCCTCCATCGGTATTGTTCACAAAGAAATTAACTGGCAAAAGAGAGGCTTGTGAACTCGCCAGCAGTTGAACAACTACGTAATTGAAAGTGGATTCCCAATTGGGAATCGAATGGTAGTTACAATAAACAAATTACAATATATAATTGTTTAAGGTTTTTATACAAAACTATTAAAGTAGCTAGCTAATTTATAAATATTTTAAAATATATTCCCAGCTAAGGTACTATTTTATTTTAAACTTATATCATTCCGTTCTTAAAAAACTTTTGGTTCTTCGAGCCGTGTTGTTTAATTGTTCATCATTAATCTCCAAGAAAAAGTTTCCCAGACTGCATTTTCCTTCATTTACCCAACCTGCTGCACTTCTAAACTTACGCTGCATACCATAAATCTAGGGGTTTACTTAATCATCGCACAAATCCCCGTATACGCACCTGCAACGAAAGGAGAGCAGTAAAAAAAGTGGGTTAAAAGGCTGCTTAACTGTTCAATAAAGCGTGGCAACAAATGTTGCATTTAAATTGCCGCAGCAGGAACCCCGGCGATTGTAAATTTTAGTTTTTTTTTCTTCTTGCCAACAGCTGTTGTTGCCGGTAAACGTAAACACCTGTAAGCCACAAATCGCCGGGAAAAGAGTCGCAGCAGCGGCAGCCACAATTGCCGCCATAAAGCAGTTGGATTGTTTAAGTTGTTGCATAAACCAAAGTTGGGCGAAGTGGGAGAAGAAATCGCCGGCTTTCTGCCGCCTTGCCGTGCGAAAAAAGTGAAAGTAATGCAGCATAGTTACGGCAACAATGGCCAAACGGTAGCCAATAAGCCATAAACAACGAAAACAAACTCCAACAGTGGCAGTGGCAAGAGCCTTAAAGAAAATACATGTATAAATTTCCACAGGTGAATGAATTTGAATTCAGCTAAAAGGCAGAGTAAACTTTTGCAAAACTGCAGAATGCCTGAGATTTTCAAGCAAAGAATATGCGGCTGTAAGAGTGTTGCCGTAGGAAGTGTCGTGATAATTGAGCGGCTGTCTGGCCAGAAAGGTTGAGTTGTCAAAACTAACGAGCAACACAAAATGATCAGCCATAATGCATGAGAAATCAACTACGAGGGCTATGTACACGCCAAGAAAATTCTAGTCAACTGACAAATAAATGGAATAAATAAATAAATCGATTAACAATATGTCTGGGGAATTTTATTAAATGTTTTGACAGCATTTTTCGACTTGTATTTTGAGTTTTAATTTTTTCTAGGGTAAAGTTCATTTAGAAACATTTTGTATATCAATAAATATCTTAAGGCACCTTTTTATATACTAAACAAGTTAAAAACTAATCATATCCTTCAGTTGAAGTTATGTTCAAAGTAAGTCCTAAAAATCATACAATTAACCCTCGAAAATTGTATACAATCAAAGGTTTACAGACACCAACACTTGATCTCTCTCTCTCTTGCAGTGTATGCATTTGAATGCGGAAATGTTTGCTCTTCGGTTACATGTTCGAGTAAATACAGGCAAACACGGCGAGTATCTGTATCTCAGTGTGGCTATTTGGTAGTACTGTCAGCGGTGTGTGGGCTTATGGTCAAAACGGAGGTGGATTTACGTCTGTTTATTAGCAGAAATTGTTAACGTTAGTTCGAACATGGCGATGCCTTGATGCCTTCCGCTATTTATCTTACAGATAAACGCCTTGACAATTGAACAAAATGCAGATATAATGAAGAAGATTTATGCTGCCAATAAAAAAAAAAAATCAAAGAGAATAGGAAAATGTTTTTCCCCCAATATTTATGTTTTTCAATTGTCTCATTTTTCACTCGCTGAGCAGATGCGTTGTCATCTACCTGGCTAGTTTTTTGTTCTGGGAACAATCTATGCCGGTGTCGTACCATTGACCTTTGACCCAGGCAGGAATGCTCAGGCAAGCAAACATACACACAGAAACAAGGGAAACACTTGACTCACATAGATACGCGGGAAAGGTATCTGCGGCCATGTTTCGGCGCTCAACACCTTTTTCCCCGGAATTCTCCAACATTCTGACCGCAGTCAATGATTACGAGGCAGCTCCTCCTCGCTTCTCGGCTCTGCCACTACTTGGCCGTCTGCACTTGTATTTACTTTATTTTATCTTTGTCTCCGTCGAGGCATAATATTTTAGCCAGTTTCAGGTGCTGCGAGCGGCCTAATTAGAGAGCCAGAGAGCCTCGCGCACAGGGGGCAGAGATAGCCACTTAATTTCGAGACAACTGCATGTAATTAAAGGCGAAAAATACCTGAGACCGAACCTCAAACACACTCCAGCAGCCTTGTTAATTTATTCAAACTCGTTGAAGCCGCCGAAAAAAAGAGGAAAACGAGAATGGGAAATGGGGGGAAAAGATACCTAAAAATAGTCACGTGGTAGAATGCACCCAAGAGAGTTTCCCTGCCCCTGCCCCTGCCCCGTCAGGTTTTCCCCCGCCCCTGCGTGTGCGTGGAAATGTTAATGGGGTCATTTGCCCGGCGGCACCACATCGAAGAAAAGGCCGCTGCTCAAGTGCATTTATTTAAATTTCACGCTTTGGTCCCGGCATCGTGTGGGGACTCGAACTATATATCCCAAAGTGTCTGCCCTTTGTTTATGGAAATTTGGGAATTAATTGTGAAACGGGAAAACTTGTTTATGGTTAATTAATTTAATACTTAGGAAGAGGGCTAGCTAGAAAGGGTAGTTAAAATATATTCAAAGCGTTCTAGCTACCTAGAAGTTGCTGCAATATATAGTTGAAATATATATTTCAAAGTGTCTGCTTTTAATTTATGGAAATTTGATATTAAATATGAACAGGAAAATATGTTTATGGAAAAATTAAATTTACAAATTTAAGAGGAGTACTAGGAAAGGATATAAAGAATATAGAAGTTGCTAAAATAATGTAAAATTAACTTATGATTTAAGAAGAGTGCCAAAATATTATCATAATCTTCAGAAGAAATAAAAGAGAACAAAACAAACCTAAAAGCCCTTAAAATATTAATTCTCTTTAAAAGAATCCCCCCTAACTTTCTAGCCATAAACTTCTTTATTGGCCAAATTCTCTCTCACTGACATTGGTTTGGTAATCGCGACAATTGCATCATTTGCACCTGCATAGATAGCACCGCAGAAAGTTTTTCCTGTACGCTGGCCAACACAGCTCTTGGCCAAGTTAACAACAACAGCTATAAAGCGCTTATCAGCCGAGTGTTTCGTAATATTTTTGGCCCGTTGTTATCTGGGCCCGGCGTGGTGAGTGCAAGTGTGCAAACAAAGGGGCCAGAAAGCATACGGCCAACGCATGGGTTTTCGGGCCAACAACTTCCGCAGCAGCAGCTTATCGGCCCTCACGTGCCTGTTGCACACAAAAAATGCCACACCCGCCTTGCCACTATCTATTCTGCCACTAAGCGGAACGGGTAGCTATCGCCGCCACACACGTGTCATTCGCAAATCGCGACTTTGGCACGTCCCAGATTTTGCAGGGCAAAAATAAAAGCCTGACATTAATCTCGATTTTTGCATTTTTTTTTTTTGTTTTTTTGCACAGCTGTGACAATCTTTTTACACTTTTTATTTGTGTATTTCTTTCAGACAATTGTTCGTGTCTTTTGTGCTTTATTTCTAATTAGCTCATTATATGCGACTTAATTGCCCATTGTCACTACTCTAATCGTTGACTGGCATTCGATGGCAGATGCATCGCGGGAGCATCTACAATAAATGCGCATTTAGCAAGTGCCCTTGGGGAGTGACAATAATTATTACACTTGATTTAATTAATTGGAAAATATATAGTACAATATATAGTACATACTAAAATATATAGCACAAAAAACCTAGTAAAATATTTAGTAAATGCTTAATTTTTGCAATCTTTTTTATCTAGAAATGTAAAGAAAATCATGCTGTCGCTGGAGTGGCACACTTTGCTTACAGATTTCATTTCCCCCCACGAACAGCTAGCTTTGCCAGGTGAAAATTCCTCAAGTGCTTTTTATGCACACGTTCAACAATGAGGAAATCTTTACGAGCACATCTGCCGCATAAAGTGTCCGCCCCGTGGTCCGAGGGGCAACGAAGAGTTAAGGCCGGCTGCCGAGTCCGAGTCCGCGTTGCAGTCAACTTGCTGTGTTGTGGCAATTAATTACGGCCGGCAGCGGTTGACAGTTAACTGGGCTGCTGTTTCGCAGCGGCCGCTTTACTATTTGATCTTTGCACTTCGATAAAGAAACGTGTGGCGATGCGTGGCAACCCGGGAAGTGTAAGCGGAATTATTACCCACTTGCCACGCCCACTTCATAGATGTTTGTGTGTGACATTTGAAAGAAAATTACAGAAAGCCATGAAAAGGCCAAGAAAATTAAATGAGCTAGGTTTAGAGCAGGGAAAAATGAAATAGTTGCAAGTAGGAATGGAAATTTCGGAGCCAGTGTAAATGTATTACTTGGGAAGGAGCATATTTTATTTAAATAATTTGTATTTAAATATTAAACGTATCGGATTTAATTATAAAAGCTAATTAAAAAAAGCCAAAGGGTATGTAAAAACCAGCAATTAATAAGGATAAATCAGAAATTTAATTGGTTTTATTCAAAGCTTATTAATCAAAGAGAAATAAATATGACAAACTAATTATTAAAATCTTGTTAATAATGTGTATGAATTCACACCCGAACATGCTTGTATATTAACAAAAATAGATACCATTTAATAGGTATGTTATTGAAGTAATTAAATTGTCATGAATACAAGCTAGAAATACGACAGTTCCATGTTAATTTAATGAAATTATTAAATAAAATACAACATTTTTCCCTAAAAATCCCTCCCAAAAGGTAATTCTCACATTCTCGACAGCAAACCGAAACCCAGATCATATTTGTGAGACATTTATTATGGCATACTCTCATTAGCCGGGCTTCTTCACTAATTTGCTTAACAATTTATTATTTTTTGTGTCTTTTTTCGACTGGAAAATGAGGTCAACTTGAGGGGAAATGGAAAATGCCAAAGGGAAAAACTGTCGAAGCGTTAAGCAACTAACTGCGTGGCAGGTTGAGGCAATCATCTTGCCCTTGTTTATGCAACTCACGCATTGGAAGGAATGAATGGTTTGGAAAACTCAAACACAAACACACATTTTCCTCTTTTTCCGCTGTCAGTTTGGCGTTTTGTTTTACATTTCAACCGCCGCCGCCGCCGCCGTTGCGGAGTGGGTTAATGGGAAAACTTTGGATTCAATTAGAGGCGAGGGCTAAGGGCAAGCAGCCGATACAACGACAACACAGAGATACAAAGAAACAAAGATACAGTTGGGGCACCCGACTGTGGCGAAGTTCAAATTACAAATTGGGTAACAATTGGAGGAGAACTCAAGCAACTCGTCGTAACTCGTCGCAACTCGCAACTTGCAACTAATAAACGATATTTGTGAACTCTTGATTCGACTCCACACAAGCCATTCCAAACCAATTCCAAATCGAAACCAATTCCACTTCCAATTCAATCAAGCCAGCCAGGGCCGTTGCCGCGGTTATTATGTAATATCTATCTATCTACACACTCACACTCTGTACTAAAATATATCTCCAGTCGAGAATCGAGCCAGCGAGCGCAAGGTCTCGCCTTTGCCATCTATCTGGCTGTCAGCATTTGGGTCTTTAAGCCGCAAATGAAAAATGGATAAAAAACAAAAAAAAAAACGGAGGCCCAAAAACGAACATTTACCAACGAAAATTGTTTACAAAACGAAACGCTTGGCCCCGGCGACACCCGGAGACCCGGAGTCGGGCGCCGGCACTCCCAGAACCCCTCAAGACTCTCCTTGCCTGAAACCGCGCAGGCGCGGCTGTTTTACTTGACGGTTTGCCACATAAATTTTGCAGGCAATTTTATGCCAGCCACAAACAGTTAAGAAAAAAAGGGAAAAATAAAGAGTGCAAGTCCCGCTATGCATACTTGCCGCAAGGCCTGATTAATTTATAAGTTTTTCCTTTATTTATTTATATATTTTTTTGTTGCTTAAAAGTGTGACATTTGAAAACAGAGCTCGTGCCACCCCTCGACTTGCCTTTAATTTGCTCATCCGTGTTCGCGCCCTTGTCGATGCATATCTGGGCATTAAGCACTCCACGGAACATGGAAAAAGTGTCCGAAACATTGCCGGCGTTGTTGGGAGCATGCAATTTTCCAATTTGCCTAATTGCCACACTTTTTTCGCCAACCATCGGAGCCATTTTATTTTGCCACAACCAATGTGTGTGTGTGTCTTGAGACGGGTTTTGTCTCCATTGGCCGCCTTTCGTAATTCATTTTGGAATGCTAATTGAGTGATTAGAAACGACTCCGTTTGCCATGAACTAGTTTCGATGGGAACACGCTCACGTATTTTCCATATTTACCATATTTTCCATAAAATATGTCACTTATTTTCGGCATTCTGTGTGTGTGGGCGGAACGAATCATAAAATTTACATATTCTGCGATCAAATGCAGCTGCATATACGACACTCACAGTGTGTGTTTGTGTGTGTTTGATGTTGCCCCAGAAATGACGACGCCCCCGCATTAACCTTCCCCGGCCTCCTCTCTGTCTCTTTGAGCAATTTAATTAGCCATGAAGGCCCGGCGCCGTATGATTCATACTCTCTTGGCCAAAATTTCTTGCTTTCAAAGCTGATTTCAAATTAATAGTTTCCAAGGTGCGCATAATCCATCCTTTCGGAGGACGCTAATGCACTTTGAGTTAAGTAAATAAGTAGCTGCAAGTTTTGGCCAGCATAATGAAAGTGTTTATAATTAAATAATGGCCTTATGACTAACTAATATCATTCTGTGGGGCTCTTCGCTGATTAATTCTCCTTAAATGATGATTTTCATTTGGGGCTCGAGAATGTCTCAACAGGCTTTCGAGAGCGTACGAAAATCTCAAGATTGATTCACTCGAGGGCCACTTGAAAGATGCCCGAATCGGGTTATACAAAGTGCATGTTAAATTAATTATGCGACGAAAATAAAAAGCAGAACAGCAGAGCAGCAGAACGAGAATAAAGCCAACAAAATGCGGCGGCATTAACTCAAACAGAAAGGAATCAAAAGCCGCTCAAGTAGCAGTTGAAGTCATTTTTTTTTCGCAGAGAAAACAAAATACAAAAATGTTTTTTAACACTTTTAGCAGACGATAAGCCGATAAGCGGCTACCAGAAAATAAAGGAAACACTTAAAGATGAAAGAAGTCGACGCGGAAAGTACTCTTAATTAGCGATTTTAAGGGAATTATAAAGCCCTAACTTTGAGTAATTGAAAAGGTAACACAAGAGTTTATTATTGCAGAATTTAATTTAAAAAATAACATGTAATGTGGCTGCCAAGAAAATGTTGAATAAATTCAAGGATCATGTGATTTTAGGTGCTTTTTATTAAAATATACTATATAAGCCCCCCTGCCAGGGTATCAAATCGAAACAGGGAACAATCCAGCTCGAAAACGAACATCAATTTTGGTTAAAAGTTGAATGTGCCATCAGCAAGTCTCAATATATACATATGGCCGACTTATCGCGATCGGGCCGGACATTGTCTTGGCCTGGGCGCTGGTCATTTGCTTAAATGAGTTGGCAAAATAAATAAGCAGGGCTTACAGGCCCGAGTGGGTGTGGTGCCCCGAAGGTGAAAGAGCCACTTTCAAGCGGATTAAATTCAATTTTATGAATCCCTGCCAGAGAGAGATTTTGCTTGCCTGCTTTGAATTAGTCGCCGTCATAATAAAACCGTTTAATTTGCTCGCTGTGACATTTTAGTGGCAATTAACTGCGACAGGCGACTTTGTTGCATGCAGCCCAGGCAACAGCAACAGCAACAGCAACAGTTGTTGGCCAATTTTGGGCCGGTCCGGTTGCAAGCCGGCCGGTCTGAGCTGGCCATAAACCAGCTGTCGTGTTTGTGGCTTGCATTTTCCACTTGGCAGCTCCAAATTTGGCCATATTCGTTGCCAGCCGGGCCAGACAATTTGGCGTTTTATGCAATTGCCATTGCAGCAACTCTCGACACTCTCGACACTGTGGTCATAAGTCCGCTTGGTAAGTCCGCTTGGTAATATCAATCACACAGCCTGCACTCCGAACGCACTCCAATTTGGCCATCAGACGGCGAGGTGATGCTGTTTTGGCCAAAACGCACCGCCGCAACACACAACACAGAGCTGAAAGGCTAATTGAAGTGGAAACAATGACCTTTCATTGTGAAAATTAGTCACAAACAATTTGTGTGGCAGTCGCTTTGATCGCCGCGTGCCGCTGACCAAATAAGGTTAAATCTGTTAAATATTTATTAACCCGAGAAATGAGTGAGTGACTCGAATTAAAAGCGATGGCAAATGCACATTACTCATGATTAAAAAATGAGACAAGGAAGGAAGGATATTCGCTTAATGGGAAGTTAAGGTGATGTGAAAGATACATTATAATTTATTCCCTGCTTGTCTTAAGCAGGTAAAGTGTACATCATCTAGGTAATTGCAGCCCGGGGATAAACTTAACTCTGGCTTAATGCATCAATAAACCCACTTCCTTGTTATGGCAAACCTACAGCTTGTAGGTTGCAATCCTCGGAATCGGCATGTTCGCGGCTAATCAGCCGCTTGTCGATCGCCAAACGACATGCAAACCAGGCAACTGCACGCCGAGAGGTAAAGATACTTGTACATATATATATCGTGCATATATCGTTGCCACATCAAAGTCAATGCCACCAGGCAGCCACGCAGCTCATTAATCAATGCCTGGCACAAAACCAAACAAAGAAAAAACGAACGCGGGCGAGTAAAAAGCAAACAAAAAGCCACTAAGTGGCGACACTTCCTCAACTCACGCCCCCAGAGAGAGGGAAGTCAAGCTAACTGAAACAATAAAGATGATGCCGCCGCAATGACTGCCTTTCAGAGGAACTTCTAATTACTCGTTAATTTTCTGCTTAGTCGTCGTCGTCGTTCCTCCCTGGCTGGCTCCTCCTGCATCTGAATGATTCACTTGTCAATTTCGTAAATTATTACCTCAGTAAAAACAAGGCAACGACGAGACGAGGAGACAGGGAACGAAAAGCTGCAGGGAGACAGCGAGAAAAATGCATTGGCAGTAAAGGGACGGGGCCAAATGGAAACAAAAGCGAATCAAGTTAATTGCCGTTAATTTCGCCATGCCACATTGGTAACAAGGAAGGTCGCCTTCGCCCATTGCCGCCAACAATGTTCACAACAACAATGGCATCAGCAGCAGCAGCAGCAGAAATAGCAACAGCAATACGTAGGACGCAGCAGTGCCTGAAATCAAATGAAATGCGTAAATTGCTCGAGAGACCCGGCTTCGGATGCGATGTCGAAGTCGTTGTCGATGTCGAAGCCAATGCCAATGGCAAATGCAATTGCTACACTCGAAAATATATAGTTAAGAAAAACAATTTCAGTTGAAAATATAACCTAACGAAAGAGTAAAATAAGGAGTCATTGAAAATAAAATTAAATCAAATTTTAACCTATTATTCTGGGAGGTACAAAGCCATAACAGAAATTCATTATATCAAGTCATTAGATATTTTCTCACAACAGATAACAAGATGCAAAACAAACATGCAAAAAGAGGTCAGTTTTTCTTTTGGTAGCGAACATCACTCTCTTTCCTCTCAACCCAAGCTGAGAGAGAAAAAATCGATCTTTACACAGATAAAGAAAGTCTGTATGCGTGCGTACAGATCTAGAATGTATGACAATACGTGTACACACATACAAAAGACACCTACCCCTGTATGCTCACAAGAGAGCAACTAGCTCTAGAGAGAGAGACTCACTGTCTCTCTTGTATGGCACAACTTATCTTGTTTTTGGTTTAAAATTGACTTAAAAGAAATGTAAAATAAATACATAAATTCTAATTTATAATTTAAATATGTCATCTGAGAAATTAATTATATTATGAGTTTTTGTAAATATTTTAGATAATTTTTTAAGTAATCTAGTTAAATAAAATCGAGGCTACAGTCTAATTTGGAATATACTTTTTCTATACATTCAAACAACTCCATTATAACCGAATTAACTAACAAAATACACCCATTTTTCTCTGTTAACTCAAGTGCAGTTAGCGGTAAATTGCTTTTTCAAAAGAAAATAAGCCAAGAGGTACTAGGAAGACTTGGTAACAATGGCCATGCCGAGACGATTATCCACCGGCTGAGATCACGGATGAGTCAACGGGAGATAACAGATTTGATGGATGCTCTCTCGGTTACGAAATCATTTACCCCAGCCAAGAGTCTCCATTCTAATGCTGTGATCAATGTGACTCGATTAATCAGCGATGCGAACTTATCGCAAGGCAAACAAAATGGATAAAAACGGATCATGGGATCGGATCGGATCGGAACGGTCTCTCGACCATGATCATACATATAAATTGGCACACGGCTAATGATGGCTTTTGGCTGTAAGCCATCGATCAAGTGCCGTGGCCGTGCAGGGCTCGGCTAAGGCTAATGAAGCCAATAAGCCAGCAGAGCCGGCTTCTAATGGCTGGCACTCACATTGCGCATACGCCCCGAGTGCCCCGGCAATTTTCGCAACCCACATTTTGAAAAGCTCATAAACATTGGCAACAGCGGCAGGCAGCACACTTATTAGCAGCTCAATGAAATGGTAACATAAAACAGAAATCGCGTCGAGGGGCGCAGCTTTTATTATTTTCTTGCAATAACGAACGAACGAATCGAATGCCACTTAACCTTGAGCTGCAAAAAGGCAAACAAAATGCGAAAAGACAAAAAACCCCAAGCAAAGCTGCTCACTGAGACCAATTTTGAAAATCCGCTCACGAAAACAATTGAAAAAAGTCATTAAATAAACCAGAAACCAAAAGTGCGACACACAAAACCGATTCAGCAATCGACGAGTTGCATTCAAAAGTGGCCTCAAAACGAGCACCAGAACAGCAAAAACTGTACGAGTGTACAAGAAACAAAACAAAAGAAGAAAAAACAATGGAAAACCAGCAACTGCATTGCAAATTAGCTAAGCGGAAACCGCGCCATGGAAAAACTTCGCAAAATGGCAAGGACAAAAGCCTGGCCAACAGCACACACACAGCACTCCATGCTCTGACTTTGCACTCTACACTCGGCACACGGCAGTGCCAATTAATTTGTTTTATGATTTTACGAGTCGGGCTCAGCCCCCTCCGTCGCCCAGACAAGACAAGACAAGCGGCCAAAATGCCAGCCATGGAAAATTCGCATGTAGCCGGCAGCACAAACTGGCAGCTGAAATGGCACTAAAATGTTTTCCTACTCCCCGAAATGGCTGAAAATGAAGATGGAGTTCGAGACGATGCGTTCAGTGTGCAGTGTGAGAAAATTTGGAGCATTTTTTTGTAGAGAAATGTCTAAAGAGCAAAGGAAATTTGTTACAATTTCTAGAGTTCTATTAGAATTCTCTCAGTGCTGGATGCTGGCCAAGAGTAAAGCCAAGACCTCAGCCAGAAGGCAGGTCTCTCCATCTCCATCTCCAACTCCAGCTCGACGTCTCCCTGCATCGAGATACATTAGGAACGCCTCTTAATGGCCAGTTAACCGCCTTCAAATGCCTTCAGCGGGCAAAGCCACAGCCACGGCCAAAGTAGAATGCAATAAAAATTGGTTAATAATGTTTTTCACAACGCCATTTTAGACGGCAACAACAACAGCCTCGGCAATGGCAACATGAGGAGATCTAAAATATAGGTTAGCTGCATTTATCAGCAGGGAAAAAAAAGGGGCAACGTCCGCAGAAAATGCAAGAGCCATAGTCAGGCCAAAAGCAAAAGCAAAGAGCCATGGGCCAGGCACTTGGCTTTAATGTTGATGATCAGCCATCATGCTGCGTTTAACCTCTGCCAACTTGGCTTGTAAAAGAAATGGGGATTGGTACCCAGATGAAAAATATACAACAAAAAATATACAAGCCAAAATCAACAACGAAAAGAAATCGATGCCAAACGCAGGCACATACATCTTCATTCAACAAGTTCAGGGAGTTCGTTGCCAACAACAAAAGAAAACCCAAAACTTTTCCTCGGTTTTCGTATTGGAAATCAATTTCCTTTTGGCAAAACAAATGCCACAAAAATCGTTCTCAATTATTTCGCCACCATTCTCACGTTGAAGGGAAATTCCTTTGCCATTTTCCGCACTCCGACTTTGGCTAAGTAATGTGCGAGTACGAGTGGCAAGCATTGGAAAATGGGGAAAAAGCAGCACAAGTAATTTCAAGTTGAATTTTTAACGCTTCGCCTTGGTCTTGGTCTTGGTCTTGGTCTTGGTCTTCTCTCCATTGGCTTTTCTTCGGGGGCTGTGGCGAAACTTTGGAAAATCATTTTAAAGTGCATCAGCAGGAGAAAGAGGTGGAGCTGCAGCCAACCACAAAAACAATGCCCAGAACCATTAGCTGCCAACTGCACGGGGGCTTTCTGGGGGGAAAGCAACAGCAGCATTAGCCGCTCTCAATGTATTCTTCATGATTTTTTATTTTTCTTCTCTCAAAATTTTGTAGGCCAACATACACGAGCAGCAGCGAGCAATTTCTGTTATCTTTTGTAAATCATTTTGTTGCCACTCCACACCAACCAACTTGCAGCTTGGAAAAGAAGCTTACAGCGCAACTCAACTCGACTCAACTGGCAATTATGGTTGCTTAGATACGTGGACGCGGGCTTATGGGAATATGAGAGACGACCCCGCTGATGAGCGGTCCGGATAACTCGACCCAATTGTTGGTAACATCCCAAGATCGGCCAAGAACAAATTTCAGCTTTTCGCTTACGGTTTCATCTTGCCGAATTGTTTTGTAGCCATTAAGAAACATACCTGAAATGAGAGAAAAGGTGAAAATACAAAGTTAGTTGGAGAGAAATGCAGTGAATAATATTTAATCATAAGATAAACTAAATGATTTTGATGTATTTTTAATCCTGAATGAAACATCAATTACACAAAAAAGTATCTTTAAATGAATTAAATAAACTCTGAATGTTTACAAAGTTTTATATTAAGTTAATGTATCTGGTATGGCTTTGGTAGTACCTTATAATCATTTAAATCTCAACAATTTCCCTCCCCCTAATACGTATTGAACTCTTTATGATTACCCCTTCAGGAATCCTTTTCACATCCTTCTGCCCATCTTCTTGGGTTTCCCAAATGGAGAAGAGTTTTCCAACAACTGGCGATGCATTCCTGTGGCTCTCCCCTTCGCCTGATTAGGATGTTGTAATGAAAACTTCATGGCTGAACATGGCCAGATAAACAGTGTAATATACACTTCTCCACCTGCAGTCTGGCAATAAGGATGATGGGTTGTTATGGTTGCAACTATCTGCTCCTGCTACCTGTTAGCTTCGTCAAAAGGTTGCTAACAAATTGATATCACTTACATGATGATTATATTTTTTTTTGCTGGCTGCTAATACTATTTGCACATTGTTCACATGCAATCCGCTTAAAGAAGCTGGCTAACAGTGCTGTCAGGATTTCTGGGATTTATAGGTAAAAATATGAAATCTAATTTGGAATCCCTAAATCCTTAAATCATTATTTTATATTGTATTTTGATGTTCAATAGTCTTTTAAAGCTTCGTTTATATTTCACACTATCTGTTGTTATGCCACATATGCACAATGTAAATGTGGCATCTCCTGCTCATAAATGTATCTCTGTATCTGTATCTCGATCTGCCACTGTAGCTGTATCTATGTCCAAGCGATTTCAGTTTTTTGCTTCTAGGGAAATCATTAAAAATGCAACGGAATATAACGATGCTGATGTTGCTGCTGCTGTTATTGTTATTATCGTGGCTGTTGATATCATTTGTTGAATGATAATTTCCATTACGACTTCGAGGGGGCAGCATTCCCGGCCCCGGGGATTGGCTACGCTTCGCTGGTCTGTATCTTTTTTTTTTTTGTTTGCATTCAGATTGAGCTTCGGATGCGTTGCCTCCGCCTCTGCCTCTTTCATGTTGGTTTCTCTCTATTAATTAATTCAAATTGACATTGAAACCCGGCAACAATAACAAGCGGCAACAAATTGGAAAACAAGCTTCTAATGATTAGTTGCATGCCTCTCTCGGCCCGCTAACAATGTGCAAAATGCTGTTTGCGTTAACAATTCCTCTTCGTTTTCCGTGCTTCTTTGTTGTCGTTTTCACACCGTGTTTGTTTTTTTTTTTTTTTCATACATATTATTTCTTATGTGTTTGTTTTTTGTTTTCTATTTTTTGCTGCTGCATTGCGGCTTCCTATATTGCTCAAGGCCGTTGTGCTTTGAGGAAGTCGAAGTTGAAGTGGCTAATTCCCAAATACTAAAGGCCATGACAAGGAAAAGAACAGTAGTTTTGGCAACATAATTGATTGATACTGTCTTATAATTTAAAGAAAATCCGGTTGATTGTTAAAAAATGTTATTACATTTTGTATTATTTCGCAAATCGGATTACATTTAAAAGCTTTCACAGCCTTAAATCCCATTATAAATGCAGATTTTATACATTTTTTCAAATGCTTCTATAGTTCTTTTAAATGCCTTACATATCACTCCCTTTTCACTGGAATATTTACCAGTAGATTTAACCTTTTGCATAAATTATTTATCAATTAAGGAAGCCAGCATTTGTGTTGCTTAATTTTTAACCAAAAAACCTTTTAAACCAACTGATGGCATTTAATAAAACATTATTGGTTACTAAAAACGTCACTCGGCGCCTAAAGCTGGCATAAAAACAATTTCGTGCCTTAAGCACTTACCCGAAAACCAAAAAAAAAATTGGTTTTATAGGAATTCAGACGGCGTAATCAATAAATAAATTTTCTATTTATGCAACAGCCCGACAGCGGTGCTCTGTCCCTGTCTCTCTGTGTGTCGAGGCGACAGCAACAGGCAACGGCAACATAACGGGCCCAGAGCGACCGGCAACTTGTCATGAATACGAATACATATAGATAATGGGGGAGGCGGGGGCCTGCACCTAGTTGCATGTGGATAACATACATACATACATATATATTTTTTGTTGTATTTTTTTCCCCTCCTTTTTCTCTGTATTTTAATTTATGCAAATAAATTTCCACTTTGCACTGAAATCAAAATGAATTAAGTGCGAGTGATAGAAGAGTTGTTGTATGCGTGTTTTTATGTGCATATGCGTGCATGTACCGTTGCTTGTGCCACTTGGAGACGGGTTGAGATTTTCGATTTTTAATGCATTTATTTTTCATTATGCATATATATGTATATAGATATATACAGACATATAGTCTCTATGTCTCTTGGCCGGCCGGCTTCGCTAGCTGTTGACATCGTTGGTTTTTCTTCGTTTTTTCTTCTGTTTTTTTTTTTTCTATTTTTCTATTTTAGTTTTTCTTGGTTTATTTGCTTTTTATTGGTCTTGTTCAATTTGTTGTAGGCGTTGTTGTTGCTGCTGCTGCTGGCATCTCGAGACTTGGCTGGGAAACTAGTTTGGCCCGCTGACCGATGACAACGCCTCAAAGTAGTCCAAGGTGCGTGAAATAAATTTTCCGAGACAACCAATTTGATTCCACTTTGGCCTCGCCACGTTTTTCCTTTACAGTTTATTCTTTTCTATAGAAATGTACTGAAGAAAATTTAGCTATCATTTAAAATCTAATTTAGGCTTTTTTCCAACCATAAACTAGAGGTGTATTTTTTCGAGGTTTCTTTTCCTTTGCCTGACAATTTCTGTTATTATTTTGCAGTGCGAATAATCTGCACAACATATAGTACATATAGTGTGTATATTTTTCGACACGTCACGCCATTACCTGCCACGCCCATAGAGTCCAGGCTGAGCCGTCGTATGTGTGAGGAAAATTGCGTAAATTAGCATAAATTACGGGATAGGTTAAGTGGAAGTTGAAAAGCGTGTACGCAATCGCCTTGAAAAATGTGCAGCGGAAATTTAAGCATAAATTGCTGACCATGACGCGGCGGTGAGGTGGTAAACGGGGGAATCCCCCGGCTGACCGCTAATTAAGTGGAAATTTATGGAATGAAATTACATTGCCTGCCTGCCCTCGAACGCGGTGTGAGCATAAAAATATGATTTTTCACTGACCATGTTGTTGCACTCCCCGGTTACTGTTGGCAATTTTAGCCCCGACACCAATTTGAATAAAATTGAATTAAATTTAACTTTAACACACACATGTATGTACATACATGTGAAGGCAGCTCAATTATTTTGATGAAGCCAAAATCTGGGGGATTAGTGTGTGTGCAACGATGGCTTAAGTCAATTTGAGGGCTTAGTCCTTCTGACCACAAAGTAATTTACTGGGCGGCGAAGAACCCCCTTTTCGAAGGCTACCAGAATTTGCAATTTCCGCAGGACAATTTTTCGATTTTAGGTTCAAAGAACTCGATTTTAAGTTACATAAAAAATGTGTAAAAATCACTTTGGGTTATGTTCTCGTTTTTCCCGCCTCGCAGTTGGTTGTGTTAACATCGAAGTTAATGAATTCGCGATCAACACTTTGTGTCGCGAGTATGAGACAGGTATGGAAATGAGCCAGTGATTGTTCGACATGTAATTAAGTTGGGAAAATTAACGCATGAATTAATTTAATATCCATTGAGCTGGGAGTGGCCTTTGGTCAAGGGTTATCGCTGGCCAGGCAAACATTTCATACAGATTTATCAAACAAAGGTGGATTTATGGGAATTAATTAACAGAATTACTCTAAAATATTGAAACCTTATCTGCTCTGGGCAGGTTTACAAATACCGATACAAGATACAGAAATTAATTAACAGAATTTCTCTGGAATATCCTTATTGAATCACAAGAAAGCCATTGTACTTTCTTCAACCACAAAAGCCTTTTGCTAATTATATCTCTCCCATTTTGCCAGAAACACCTGTGTTGAAGTAAAAACAAAGCAGTTTAATTGTATAACCAGAGTATTTTTAAACTCCCTTTTCAATGTTTATGAAAAGTATTATTTTTTGTTAAGGTTGTCAACATGTTAAATGAATCAAGTTCGAAATCAATAAAGCAAAAATCGAAACCCGATATATATGCACAAATCTGTAATTTAAATTAATAATAAATTGAGTTTGAGATTTGGCCGGATGGGACAACAGCAGAACTCAAATTGATTGTACATTTCAGGCAATTTGCATACGGCTATATAATTCATTTTGAAAATGCCACAGCGAAAATCAATCTGTGTAGCATTTAACATTTTATCGCAGCTCGTAGATCTCTCTCACTCTCTTGAGGCCTTTGGGCCTTTATCGAATGCTGCAAACTGGTTTGGTCTCTTACGGGCACCCCAAAAAAATGTATAAAAAAAACAAAAATACTACAAAAAACTATACAAAACACGTTGCACGTTACAAATGAATTACGGTTTTCCGCCGGTTCTCAAACTGAAACCCAGACCCCAGGCAAACCAGTTGGCGGCTCAAATTAATAAACTTATGTAGGAAAATGTGGCACGGCTGGTAAGGCTAAAAATAACTTTGTCTCAATGACAACGCGGCGTATGCTCGATATGCACTTTGCGATAACTTCTTAAGCGCTCAAGTGAATGGCAACTTCTCCCTCGGCAACTTTTACTGTGTCAGTTTATTTTTATTATTTTTTTATTTTTTTGTTCTCTCTTTTTTTAGAGTTTTGATTGAATTATGTGATGGCGCCCCCGCTTCTCTGGCAACAGTCGGTTTTGTGTGTGCAATGGCGATTACGGCATATTTTGCAGTTGGCCTCGTGGCGCCGGCAATTGCACAACAACAACTACAAAATTCGAAAAAAAACAAAATCGAAAGTGAACCTGCGACTTTCATTTTTTGTTGTATTTTGAATGCTGATAGTCTTAAGCCGCTTAATTGTCTTCGTGTCAAATTGTTTGGCTTAATTTACCTTGACAGCCGCGAGGGCCCCAGAGAAGCGTCTACAGTGTTGCCTCATTTGTGAGTCGAGATTTTGAGTGGAGCTCATCGCACTCCTCATCCTCCTCCTCATCAGCTATATTTTTTCCCGCCATTCAAGTGAAAGTAAACAGTGTTTCAAGTTCGTTTGCTCTTTATGCGGAAGTCAATTTGATTACGATCCAAACCCAAATGGGGTGGGGGGAAAAATAAAATAAAAGATGAATGCATCAAAAATTGTGAAAATGCTTTGCCAGCTTTAAATTTTTGGCTTGAACTGCCGCCAATCAGTCAGTTTAGTTTGGCCACGGGCTGTGAAAAATCGTTTAGATTTGCCGGCCTGCCTAGCCATTTTCCAATTATCCTCAACGGCAGTCGTTTATTGAGTGAAACAAAAAAGAAAACCATTTAATATTGCGGCTAGCAGCCTGATAGTTTTCCGGGAAAACACTTTAAACCGATGGATAGAAGGAAAAAACATATTTCTGGTTGAAAAGATTAGATATTGGCACTAAAAAATGCTTTACAAATATAAATTTCACAAGGGAAACCTTCTTATAATTTTAAAAATTTAATTATAATTATTACTGACTATAAAACTGAGTAATATTTTTGAAAAATATAAGAGGTTAAGGGCAAGAAGCCTTTAAACCCATGGAAAAATCATATTTCTAAGTGAGGAACTTACTGAAAAATAAGTTTAAAATTACAAAATTAACCCCCAACCTAGTTAAAATTACAGTCAAAATACCACCTGTATTATGACAATTCTTTTTCCCTCGCTTTTTCTCAATCTTCAACCTTTGAGTTTGACGGTATGAATTCAAAATTGTGGCACAAGTTAACCGGATGTTGGGAGCACAATAAATGTGACTGAATTATGATATTCGTTTGCCGCCGTTCCCGTTCTGGATGAGTGCCAGGTGAGTGTGGGTATAGTGGATAGTGAGTGCGTGGTGCGGCACGAAGGGTCTTGAAGGGGTTGGAAAATGTGAAAATCGGAAAAGGGCAAGAGGGTGGGTGGGTTGGTCATTAAGCCCCGAGCTGCGGTTTGTGGGTGAACAACGAACAAAAAACAAAATTATATGCGAGAAAATTCCCGTATTCCCGAACAACAGCGAAAAACTTTTGTGTCGACTCTTTTCCAATTCAAATAAATTAACATAAAAATACGGCAAATGGGAGTTGCAAGCACATGGAATATGCGGAAATCCATGTGTGACACTTTGAACCCCTCTAAGCCCAGGCCATAATGAGACAGTGCAATGTGAGAGCAAAGTTATTGACAAAAGTCACGCAAATTGTGTGCGCTGGAAAATCGCATAAAATTTATGGCTGCGAGAGAAATGTGAGAAATTGAAATGTTAAGCAGAAAAATGACACCCTGGGGCAGGAGGGCCTGGGGGCCTGGGGGCCTGAGGGGTGTGCCTATGCGTAATGATTATAATTATTTGCTCTGTGCGCATGAAATTATGCAACTGCCGTTGCTGTCAATGGTGCAGCATTGCATTCGTTTTTATGGCTTCCACAAAAAAACCGATCGAAGTTGAATTGAATTCAGCAGGAAGTCATCGGCGGAAGCACTTTTCTTATCACTACCCCTTTTAGCACTGAAAATCATGTCTTACCTGAAAATAGAGTAGAGCAAAAACACAAAAAAACTGACTTAATATACGCTAAATTTTGTAATATTCTCGGTTGCACTGCTGCTGTGGCTGCTGGCTGCTTTGTGCAATTTATGATTCGTTATTATGCAAATTTATTTGGCAACTGAGACAAAAAAAAACCGGGCCTGGCCATGAAACCATTTTGCCGGCAACAATTAAATTCAAATTTTTAGCAACTTCCAACTTTGTGTTAACTTTCGGTTTTTTTTACTTTTTTACTTTGCTGTTTATGTTGTGTTACATATATGTGCATACATTTTTGCGGTTGTTCTGATGATTAAACACGCAACAGATTTTCCCTCTTGACGCTTTTTAATTATCTTCATTTTATGCGCCATGTTTGCATACGAAAAATAGTTTCTTAATTAAATCAAAAAGTTTGCACAGTCCCCGCAACAAAAAAAAGAACAGCAAAACCGCGAAGGAATACTAATAAAGCGGCTCCTCCCACATGCAGTGGTCGGTGCATGATAACCATGGCAATTAATTAAAAGAAAAAAATAATACTTTTGCCTTGGCGGCTTAAGCCACATGCAACAGGTGAGGTGAGGTCCAAACAGGAGGGGGTAGGAGTTATGCCGCAGGTCATAATAATTAATTTTGCACTTTACAAACTGACAACTAAGTGGATTGCATTTAATAACGAAAATCGGTGCATTGTTAAATGTCAACTTTAAGCATGAATGCTAAATGTCAGCAACAATTTGGTAAAGAGCACTAATAATAAAATCTAGGGATATATCTATAAGGAAAACCTTTAAATGCCGATTATGAGGCAGTTTAAGTGACAAAAAATATATAATAAACAATTACTAATCTTATTTTTCGATTAGTTTTATTTATCTTCTTCTGTGATTTTCTTTTTATTTTATTATCTTATTATTTCCTTTTTATTTCCCCCCTCTGAAGACGTGTCAATTTTATTGAAACACTATTTATGATGCGATTATGATGTCACGTATTTTCTCTGACAAACTGCCAAACGTGCAAAACTTTTAGTTTCCTCTGTGACAAGCAGTGGAAAATTGAAAACGAATGCCAGAGACTTTAGAGAGTTAGTTGAGAGAACTAGATATAACTTGCATATATGTATGCAAACTTTAAAACGTAACAGAAGTCGTCAAAAGTTAAAGAAATCATTTTCGGGCTGCTGAACGTGGCAAGATAGCAATTTTTCCCCACTGTTGACGCTTTACGACGCACTCGTAAAGTAAACGCATACAAAAAATTCTCATAAACTTTAGCAAGACAAAATAATAATAATAAAAAATATAAGGAAAAAGAGAGCAGGCTAAGAACTATTAGTTTCCCTATGAGATTCCTTTAGAACTTGAGGCTACTTGACGTAGCAGCAACTCCACATTTTTGCGGCTAAACTTTGGTATAAATAAAAAAAGTGGGTAAAGTATATCTTAAAAAAATATAGAACTCCCTTTTTATACCAGAAAAATAAATAATTTATATTAGAAATACCTCTTAAGAGAGTGTTGCAATACAAAATTTTCTTAGTAAAACCTTAGAACTTAAGATTAGTTTACATAGAACATTTTTGTAAGTTAAGTAAGTAAGAGTAAGTTAAGTATATTTTAGGAAAATGCATAACTCACAGTATAAAAAACAAAGAATTTAATTATGTTAATTTAAAAGAATGTTTTGAAAACTAATTGACTTGTTGAAAAAGTAATTTATTTTAATCGCTAATTTTGCATTCTCCGCTTGCAATAGCCAGCTTTATGTTCTCGACTTTAAAGCCTCCCTTCCCTTCGGGGAACTCAGATATAAACCAGGACTTCAGGACTGCAGACATCCCTTGTTGTTGCTGTGCTGTCGAGTATCGCTTTCGGCCATACACCGTTGCCAATGCCAACGTCGATGCCAAAACTGGATGTTGCCAGCCCTTTGTGCGGTATTTCGAATGCATTTCAGAGAAAGAGAGAGCCAAAGGGATGTGTGTGTGTGTGGCAGGGGAAGGTAAAGGTGCCCCAGAGCCCAGACCGGTTGAAGACCCATCGAATCGCCGAAAGCCCGGTAGCTGGCCAACTGATTTATGCCCGGAATTTTGCTTTGACGGAATGCATTGACCAAGCAAAGAAGCTGCCTGGCCAAATACTCGCACTGCCACTCGCACTCACTCGCATGTTTCAATCTTCCTGAGTGGCCACGGCCATAAATCATGGTCTAAAACTTCTTCTTCCAAATCGTAGGGGAGACTGAGGCTTAATTATGTCATGTTCTAACCACGGGCTCAATCAATTCTCACCAGCGACCAGCGGCGATGCACTCAATTTGGCAATAGATTGAGAGATGCAGCGTGCTGCAAATCAATTTTCCTCCATCAATCTGCCGCTCTCGCAATATGAGCTCAATATTTATGGAGCGCGATTGGGCTTAAATGGTCATAACCGGCTGGTGGCCGGCGGCTTTTTGGCCAATTTGTAGTGTGCCAACTTTGTTTATGCGGGATCAGATAAAGCCACCGAGCGATTGATAGATCCGATCGGATGCTTGTGGTCCGGCATTAGTCATCCGGCGATCTTACCTCGAATTAACAGCTCCGAGGTGCTTTTCCCAGGTTTACCTGGTTCAATGCACCCATTCCCGTTAATGAAGGCAGTAATAAACCCACCAAAGTGGGACAGAAAAGCCAATGAATGGTCGAAGGTGTACAGAAAAAAAAATAAGGTCACTAGGAAGAGAGGGGGAAGATTTTATGGGACTTCCGAAAAAGGTTTTACAAGTGATTTTCACTTTGAATTTATTCAATTGAATTTATTTATTTTATTTATTCCTGGACAGACTGAAAAATATTTCATTATTAATGCTAATTAAACCCCTTTTTCAACTGTGTACTTGAAATTGAATTCCCCATTCATGTGTTGGCGGCATTCCATAAATGAAATTCCATTCGCTCTTCGCTCGAGGATCCTTAACTTTTGCAACTTTCAGCTGACCACAACAATAAGCATCTGACAGCTTAATTAAATTGCATCTTCTGGGGCTGACAATTGCATTTTAATTAACCACAGCCGCAATTGTGTAAATACACGAGCCCAGACCGAAGAGTCCTTGCCACTCGAAGCGCTGGTAACTTAATTACAGAAGCCACAGAGACAGGCGGCAGTTACAATCCTGCCTCAGGACTCATCGGACATGTGGGGACAAGTTGTCAAAAAAAAAAAAAAGGAATAAATGTGTTCCATTTTGTAACGATGTGGGATGTGCATACGAAATGTACGATATATGCCAGTGGTTTACCAGCAAAACACATATTCCCAGGTCGCATCCTGAGCCATTCGGGGCTCGAAATTTGAAATTCCAATTCCAATTTCGAATCCATCTCCGTCGCCTTAACGATTTTTCCTGCGTGGCAGCCACCAGCACCTCACCTTCAATTATTCAAACAAAAAGCGAGAAGAAAAATGCAGAAAAAGGCCAGAAAGCCAGCAAAATGCAATGCGAACGAGCAGCAGACACCAAAAGTTGGCGTGCCATTTTAGCATTTTTGCGTATTTGGAAATTTAGACATTGCCTTGCCTTGCCTCTGGATTGGTTTTTGCATATTTGCCTGTAAAAGGAGCTGTTCGCTGTAATTCGAAACGCCTGCCGCCGAACGACAACAAGCTGGCAACACAACAGTGGCAGTATTGTTTGAGCCAAAGTTTCGCCATCTGACCGAAAGCCCAACCCGCCCCCCGAATGACCCACTTGGCCGCACTTAAATGAATCATTTTCGGGTCTTATCTGCATATATACATACATACAGCAGTCGCTAATCATATAAATTAAGGTCGTGGCAGTCGAAAAGTTAAGCTGCAGCATATCTCCACTTTCAAATCTGTGACGCAAAAGGCCAAGATGAAAAAAAAGGGAAAAGGGAAAAGCGGAGACTGCACATTTGACCCATAAATTAAGCGTAATAACTTTCGAATTTCGGGTTTGCATTCTCGATTTGGGTTTCTCTTCAATTACAAAATCGAGGAGGAGAAAGGGTCCAATGCCCTTCAGAATGCCGGCATATAAGCATCCACATGCCCTTTGTCGAGTCATCTCTCTCTCTTATTCGAAGAGCAAGGGAAATAAAAGTTTTTGGAGACCAAAAAAACTGGTTGGTTGGTTGGGTGTTATAAATTCGGGGATTGATTTTGACTCACGCTCGGTTTACCGTTAAAGTCCAGGGAGTGTGGCCATAAATCTGATATCTCAGTCAAATATATATTCCAACAAAGTTCATTGATTTAATGGCTTCAACTTGGGCTTGAATAAGGTAACAGGAATTTTGGGTTTAATCACAAAAACCCCCTTAAAGGTCAGTCATATCATTAAAATAAATGATCAAATTAAATGTTTAAATATTATTGAAAGCAACAAACAAGTGTATTAATCAATCATTTATATGTTGCAAATTAAAGATTAAAAACGCGCTTGAAGCCAAAATCGGGTTAACGAATTTGCTTTAAAAATAATGACTCAATTAAATCATAATTTCCAGATATACCCATTAACAGGTCATAAAGTAAATGGCGCAAATTAAAATTCAAATAAAATATTCACTTGAAGCGAAACACAAGCACAACATATGTACGTCTGTCCCTCTGCCCAATTGTCAATGAAACATGAAGGGGAGAAAAGGCATAAACCCATGAATTTCGATTGATTAATTGCCGCGTATTGGGTTAATTGTCCCCCCAACCCTCCGCACACACACACACCCAATCATTGGGATGTATGTATTTATATGGCCAAAAGGGGTTCGTAGCAATTGATTGACATATCGCTCGGCAGTTATCGCATTGGGAAATGGTACGCACGCCAACTTGTTGCTTGAAACAATGGGCCAGGCCGAAAGTGGGTATAGATTTTCCGGGAGGAGGCGAGGAATGCCAGGGTTGCCAGGGCTGTCATTGAGGCAGGGTTGCACGCACAGCTGGCCAGGGTTTCCGTTTATGGCGCGAGGTTACCCAAATATGCATATCACGCTCTATGAAATTTATCAGCAGCTATTTTCATCGCAGCCAGACAAGGGATAAGTTTACAGAAAGTAAAGGCTAGATGATACCCTTTTTCAAGAGATATTATATACTTAAAATAACATAATATCATAACACATATCTCGTATATATTTTGTATAACATTTTCCTAGTTTACAGCTCATAATAATTGTGTAATTTGTAATCTCATATGCTTTCCTGTTAAGTTGGCTCACTCTGGTTAATGACTTAAACCATTTCAAAAGCTAATAGCTAACCATAAAACTATGCAGAACACTGATGGCTTTGACATTATTATCCCTGTCATTATTCTCTGGGTGCTTTAGCTGGACATACCCGCCTTGTTGGCCAGTTGCTCTTGGCCAAAACCAAGAGACGCAGGCAAATTTCAATTGCAATAATGAGCCACAGCGTAGCTCACGTTTTCCCATTAGCATTTGGCCGTTTTTCCTCGATTTTTCTCGATTTTCCTCGATGTTTCTCGACTTCCCTCCCTCCATTTTCCATCCCAAATGGCCATTGTCTTTCGACTGCGTTAACTGTTAGGCCCACATTGCATTGTTTAACGAGTTGCCTGCTGCTGCTGCTGCGGTGGCTGGCTGGTTAATCATATTGCATTCGGAAACCATCACGTGCGTAAGATCAATAAAAATCCAATTAAAATGCAAAAAGTTTCATAATTACGCCCAAAGCTATTGGGGGGTGGTGGGGGGTAAAAAAAAAGTGAAAACCCCTTTGGGAAAATGTAGAGAAATGGCCAACTGCAAATGCAAGGCAATAAAACAGATATGGATGGGAGGACAAGGGGGAAGTAACAACTTGAAGCTGAATTTTCGCGCACTTTGTTGCTAGTTATTGTAGTTTTTGCCGGTTTTATTTTTTCGTTGTTTTTGCCATTGCTGCAGTGACTTTACAAGCAATTCGGTTTTTCTTTTTTTTTTTGTTTCTTAACTTAGTTGCTTGGCTGTGCTGCTTTTAACAACTGTTTTATGCTGTCGATTGCAGTTAAAATTAAAATGGAAATGGCTTGTAAACGACGCGCTAAAAGACATTTCGCATTTTGCACACTTTTTGCTTTACTTTTTTTTGCCATTTCGGTGCTGTTTTTGTCTTTGTGCTTATGCATTAAACAAGCTAAGAAGCCAGAGACCAAAAATAGCTGCGATAATAACCTTTTAAGAAATTTACGTTTACGGCTTTTTAAATGGCAACATAATTTATGAAACGCTTGCCAGTAAGCTTTTATGTTAATTATCGAAAGTTCCAATGTAGAGCGTTTGAGAAACTTTCCTTCCGTTTGTGTGTTTGTTTTTCTTTTTTTGATTATTTTAAGCTCAAAGAAGAAGCCCTCTTTCGCTGGGGAAAAAGTATCCTCTACACAAACAGTTGGCTAATTAATATGAATTCCCCTGGCGGCACTACAAAGGCCGCGTATTACTATGGGGATAAACAAAGCCTTGTACCATCTGCTGAAATCTAATACAATTTCAAAGGGCCAAAACGCCTGCAACGGAAGCGAATGCAAGAGCTGAAATCCTGCCACTGCCACTGCCACTGCCAGTGCCTGTGCACTTGACAAGCTCGAGGATGGGCGCCAGCTAACTTGGCTAAGTTGGCCAGCTTGGCAGGTTGATGCCATCATAAAGAGCGGTTAAATAGCAAAAGCGAAATGTGAGACTCCAGCTGGAGGAAGGCGGTTTCGGGGTAAACAAACCCGTTGCACGGCAAACGGGGAAGTGAACTCCACCGAAGATGGTCAGATGTCTGGGGTGAAAGTCTTGGCTTGAGAAGAATGCGGCACAGGATCCATCTTCCTGAGAGACCCAAGACCCCGGGCAACCAACCACAACAACCTGGCTACAATGTTGTCGCCCTAATTGCTGTCACAAAAGCACACACCACTTATACTTATCGGGCACATTCAAAACAAACACTCCCCTCAAATGTCAAATTAAATGCAAATTACATATTTGGCATTTATGGGCACTGCGTTTGACTCAAGACATTCCGGTTCAGTACGTCTTCTTGCCGCTGAACCCATTAAAATGCCATCAAAATTGACGTCACTCTCTCTCAATGCCGGCAGATTGTTCCTCCTGCAGAGCAGACACTAAATTTCCATCATCACAGTTAAGTAGCTTGGCGCAAGTGAGAACCTAATTTTTGGGAGCACATTTCAACATTTCACCCGAAGCAGTTGGCCTCCGAAAATAGTCATTTAATTGATTCATGTCTCCGCCGAAGACGCCGAAATAACTCTTTTGAATGGAACTATAAATGGCTTAGCCTGAATTTCGTATTGCTTGAGTTACATGGAAAACACGGAAAAGCTTTTACCGATAAGAAACTGGAGGCTTGGGTCTTTTAATGAGTGCGATTGCTGGAATTTCCATTTAAAAAGCTTTCTATTTAAATGATTTAAGCCAGTTTGCACAGAAATAGTTTAGTTTATTTTCTTGTCTTGTATAGATTTCAAAAATATTAATGATACAAATGAAAATATTTGCTTTTGCAGTTATGATAATGATTCTATAGTAATAGTTTTTATGAGGGGCTTGAGAGCACCCGTAGGATTTTATTCATTATTATTATTAATTAGGATGATTAATTGATTTAAAAATAAATTAATTAATTAATAACAAAGAAATAAGATATCGTTAAAATTGTATTAAAACATAATGTCCATACAGCGTCATAACCCATAATTTCTATTAAATTAACTTAGATTAAAATCTGTATCACTTTGCTTTTAATTAATTCAAATTTATTTTATATGTATATACTTTCATTAACTTAAAAAAATATACAATTTTTTTGGCAAACAAATAATAAAAACTCCACCTAAAATATATTACTCTACAAATACAACAACTTTAATATTTATTTAAATTATTATTTGCATAATTTATTAAAATACATTAAAGTTTTTTAACATTCGCCAAACAAATATTACCCAAAAAGCTTTTCCAGTAGCAAAACAAATTAGTCCCAAAGAGAAACAACAAAGCAAAAAACAATACAAATACACATGCAGTGTACATGTTCGGGGAAAAAATGGAAAAGCGTTAAATTGCGAAGATCGGAGAGCAAAAAAAAAACAAAGCAACGCAGAAGTGCAATAAAATCGCACGAATTTCCACATATGACGACAGCAGCAACTGCAACGACGGAGCGTTTATTTATGTAAAGGTCAATTTGCAATATTTGCGCAAGGTTAGGCACACGTTCGTGCACAGCACTGCACACCGTACGGTATGCTATAGTGTCTTGTGGCAGTGTGTGTGTGACGATCGAGCTAAATGAACGATGATTGCGGGAAGCTTTATGCAACTGTAAAAAAAGCCACAATCATCAGATTAAAGCCTCCACTGCACAGTGCCGAAGGCACTTTTCCGGATCCCTTCGCCATTCTCCAACCTGCCAATTTTACGCTAGGTGTCATTAGACGTCCGTTTGGGAATGGCCAAATGCGAAATGACATTAAAAGGAATTTCAGCTGACAATGTCAGGCGGATTAACGCTAAAAAAATACAAAAAATAAACCAAAAAACTGCAAAGCAAAACTGCAGTCAACCCGCAAGCCTTCCGCAGTGGCGCTGTCTTTATTTTCCTTGGAGCGTTGAGAGGTCAGCCCGTCGCCACGCTCATCCTTGGCCAATACCAAAAACAAAAAACTAAAATAAAAAAAAAAACAAACGAAACAAAACAAAAGAAACACCCGCTTGGGTAAACTCGGGCAAAAACGTGCCAAAATCAGTTTGAATGGCAAATGCTGAATCGAATAAACGCGTGGGCCGTTCAAGCTGTTTGTGAGTCACTCAAGCAGAGTAAAAATGGAATTTTATTGTAAAAAATTAAATTAAAAAGAAAATCATTACCAAAATTAAATAATATACGATTTATTTAAGACCTTACTTAAGAGTTCAGAAACAAATTCAATTTTCAAAGGGCCTGAAGAGAGTTTTTAAAAGTTTATGCTCCTAAAATTCTCAAGTACGTATTTCGGGACAAACTGCCTAGGTAAGTTTTCAGATTAGTTCAGTCAGCAAGTAAGATTTTAGGTTTCTCAGCTAAAAACTAATTTAATAAATCTTTGTGAATAAAACCAAACAACGTTTGTAAATATTTTTGCCAGCATTGCGCTTAGAGTTCTCAAGTACAAATTTACAAAAAATCTGCAAAAGCCAAGTATTTACCGAAAATATACTCATGGGGTTTATTGACTGGAAAAAAAAGGAATAACCCCTTTTTTAAGATACCAAGAAATATTTGTCAAATATTCTTGGAAGTATTACTCCCTTAAAAATTCCCAAGTACAAATTCAGCGGCAAGCTGCCAAGTCAAGTTCTGGACTTGGAAAAGTCAGCAAAAAAAAGGTACTGATAAGGATTCTTGATTAAAAATCGTAAATCGGAAATTTAAACTTGTATTCGTATTCCTATTGTTTACATTTTTATTTTTTTTTTTGAGCTTAAAAATCTTCTCTTATGTTTTCTTTTGTTGCCACACAATTTCCCAACCCCACAAACTACTCAAGCAACCCTCTCGCATGCATAGATGCATTTGCATAGCCAATGTCAGTTCCATTTATGCCATTCGGCTCGCCTTCGGTGTGCATTGCCGTCTGTTGTTGCCCCCAAGGTTGCATTTACCATATTATGGGGGTGCAATGTTGCTGCCTGCTGCTTTTGCCGATAGTGATAACCACAAACGAGGGTCAAATCTATATAATGTGTATATCAAATGTGTCAGCCGATCAGCAAAAGTCTCAAAAGTCAGGTGAATATATTGCATTAAATAAAAAATGTATATAAATGTATAAAACAAAAAAATATGACAAACAATTATAAATGCAGCTTTTGTTGCCGGCTTTTGTTGTTCTGGTTTGAGCGCAGTTACCTTACGTAAACAGCAAGCAAACGCCGGCAATAGTTGCTAATTTTACTTGCTAAAAGTTAATAGTTTTATTTTTGTTATCATGACAGGTGAGCGCAGAAAGCGTTGCACAACTTGTTTATATTATATTTGCGCATCAAGGAGTAGAAAAGTTTTACCTGAACCTTGAAACATATGTACAAATGATCCGGAAACGGTTGTCCAAATAAACATGGCATAAACGTGGAGTTTTAGTTGCTTACCTGAAAGCAAAAAAAGAGAAATATAAACGTTTATTTTAATTTCAATCTATATCAAGTAAATATTATGCTTTCCGAACTTAGCTGGAATTTTCGACTCATTCCTGCGATAGAAATCCTTGTGTATATTTATGTTTTCCTCTTACGAAATTCCAGGCTGCGCCATGTAAAGAGCGATAAAAAAAACTTTGACTAAAAAATCTGCCTCTAAATTGTTTGTACATCCAAGTTTCCGCACAGCCCATTTACAGCTATGTAAACAAAATTCTTTTTAATATAATTCACCTTGAACAGCCACAGGCAGCGAGGCAGCAAATAAAATGGAAAACGAGACTCGACACAACTTACAAACTGAACTACTGATAAAGAGCCCAAAAAAATGGTAAAGAACAAAAAGTTAAACAACTATTCAACTAGTTGTCGAGGGCTGCGATTGATAAATAAATTGGAATCAAGTTGTGGAGATATGTTTTTTTTTTTTCTGTGTTTCGAGTGACACAATCGTTCTCTTCAAAAAGAAATATTCTACATTGTTTACATGGACCGCAAATGGGGCAAAATATTTCACATGTTATTTATATTTTTTTTCAGTCCCATCAACCTACCCCCTTGCCCTTTACCCCTAACTATTATTCCAATCAACTAGACGCACACACACACAATGGCGGCTTAATTTATGAAATTAACAAACGCACAACGGCAGCAGCAACAACGATAAAAAAAAAGAACCAGCTCACCAGCCACCACATAAATAAATAATAAAATAAACCACAACCGGCCCACGAAAAGGCAACAAAAACAATATATAGAACACACACCGAAATTTAGCTTTGGGCCCTTATTTATTTACAGTAGGAGAACTTTTCATATGTCGTCGAAATCGGCAACTCACGAAGGTGATAGTGCCACCAGCGAGCGAGTTGGTAATCAACCTTGAATTCGCTTTATAAGCGCCCACACACCACTATCACACACATCCCAGTATATTGTAGTTTGACGGGAAACTATGTAAAGCTGAATTTGAATCGCGATTGAGAAAACATAGGGGCAGCCTCCGATACCCAGGCTATATCTTAAAAGCTTGTCCCCACTCGGAATGTAGCTTTCTAGATATCCGAAAAGTTGATGTCGTAACAAACTCGTTTCCTTGTTAGGTTTTCCATAGTGGCACTCAGGTAAAAAACAGACGTCACTCGTCTCATATCGAGTTTTCATGTTTATTTTTTGCTTTCAAAAAAAAAAAAAAAACGAAAAAGAAACCATTTGAATACCTAAAATCAACATAATTTAAACATAATTCTAAAGCTCAGGCACGTCATGGCAGCATGCAAAGTGAGCTAAAAATATTTATCTGTTTTCGTTTTTCGTTTCGAACAATATGTGTTTTCAGGCTAGTTGAACCTATCTCGAGTTTGGTCAGACATTGGCTTTATGTTTTCCTAGTCTTGTTTTTTTTTCTTTTTGCTTTTTGTGATTGTCCAACGCTGTGTGCATTTCAAATTTTGAAATTCAAGGCGTGCCGCCAATCATTAAAATTTATCTACGTCATAAATTCAGCAATAGAGCCCACGAAATTATATTATGTATATGTTTAATGCAAAGCTGGCTCCGTGGCCATTGTAAAACAAATATTGGGCAACGATGCGTAGGGGCAGTAAGCTTTGTAAAAAATGTATATACCAAATTGCTAATTGGACTGTCAAAGAAATTAATCCGAAATTTTAATTGCATTTCATTTCAAATATATTCCATCCCGTCATTGGATTATCATCGGACAAGGGAAGTGCATTGTAAATTGAATACTCAACTGTGTGAATTGAGTTTTACAGAGGCGGCTTTTCCCGTAAATAAAGCAAAGTGATAAATGCAGATTACAATAATTACAGTTTTCCATCTCTCTTTCTCGAAATTCATTTTTCCCTGGAAACCTCTGCAGTTTTCACTTGATGTGAGTGGATTAAAGGAGTTTTGCCAGCTTAATTGATGGATAGTTCTGATGACTGTCTTCGAAAATAACTGGCCCGACTAATTGCATTTATTTATTTGATTTGTAAACTGAAGAGCTAGGTATGAATTTGGTTCTAGGATTTGCAGAAGAACTTTAAAATAATCTAGAACTACAATGGAAATGAAATTGAAGATGATAAATACACTTAAAAGTTTGAAAAAGTATGTTTAAATATAAAAATAATAAATATTTTACTCCCAAAAAATAATGCTGTGAGATATAGATCGAATTGAAATATTAAAATTAAAATTAAATTAATAATATTAATACTACTCTCAGAAAATGTGTCTATTCTTAAGACTAACATTGTTTGTTTTATTCTCTCAATCAATAAAATCAAATAGTATTTTCCTGGTTTTAATAAATCAAAGCTCTTTTAATGTACTTTTATTTTCTATTTTTATCCCTGACACTTGCTGGCATTTCTAATATTTATTTAACTTATAAACTAATTGCATTCAATGTGCATTCTCTTGATTTGAATCTCTAGAGAAACACGAACAGAAATTGAGCCAAACAGCATTGAGCAAGTTAACTAAAAATAAGCTTATTTATTGCTGCTTTGCCCCCGCTGTTGTTGGTTGTTGTTGTTGTTGTTGTTGATGTTTGCTTTGTCTTCCGTTGCACTGATGAAAACGAGTGCGAATGCATTGGCGAATCCCCGTTCACCTTCCTTCCTCCTGCCTCGTCTTTATGCCTCGCCTCCCCTTAGAGCCATCTCAATGCCAACGGCTTAAAGCTTGAAGCCTATCCGAGTTTTGTTTGTGCTTATTTTGTATCTGAGCGATACATTTTTGCCGCTGCTGCTACTGTTGTTGCTGTTGTTGCTATGGCCACTTGCAGTTGTCATTGCGGTTGCCGCTCGAGCGAGCGAGACGGGGCGCTTGAAAAATTGGGTTATTGGGTCATGATTCAGTTCGAAGCAACAGCAGCAGCACAATCGCCTCGATTTGTTTTTCGTTTTGCGAGCGCGCCCACTGGCTGTCAACAAAGCGAACTTGTGGATACATTTTCAGCTACCGTTTTGCCGGCAGCCGCTGTTGCAATCCATGCAACACACAAGTCCCAGACTCCAGTGCATTCATCGAAGCCCAAACCCGAATCCCATCCTATATACAGACACACCGAAAGAAATGGAAGTGGGAAAAGGGATTTTTCTAAAAGGTATTTTGGGGATTTAACATAGTTTTCTAATTTCTTAGTATTTAATTATAAAATAAATATGAATTTAAACATTAAACATTAAAAAACCTTACTATCCTTATAGGCTGAAACTTATACCAAACTGAGCTGAGAAGATCCTATGTCTTGGTAAAGCATAAACTCATAGTTTATAAAACATTTACTTTTAAGAAGTTCCAAAACGTTTTTCTAATAGCTAAACTTTTGCTCTTTTAATCTCAAATATATCTCATTATTTATATATATATACTTTTCTTCAAGTGTATTTAGATTTTTGTGTGCTGCGCTTTGTATCTTTCTAATTGACTTCCCTCTTTTGTCTGGGCATTGTCAGCGATGTTGTCGTTTTCATTGAAGTTGCTGTTGTGCCTGATGTTGCTGCGGCTGCCGCTGCTGCTGTTGCTGATGCTGATGCTGTCGTCGCTGTCGCTGTTGTCGTTGTTGGGGCAACACTTGACACTAATTAGGCCACTCTTTGTGAGCCTGAGCTTGCCTGGCTTGCATTATCTGCCGCCGAGCTGCAGCTCTATGCAAATGCCAGACTCCGTTCGCCTTTCAATTAGCTGCCGTCTAAATATGTATCAGAGCATATATTTATTTAAAGCAAGAAGCCAGATAAGCGGCATCATATATGTACATATATAGGAAGGGAATCGGAATCGAAACTGTTCTCAGTGTGAGGTGCTAACAAACAAACAACTGCGCCGCTAGAAAAATATGTACAACGATTGAGTACAAGTATCTCAATCAATTCTATTATGCCCGGAGACTCACAGTAAATCACTCTCGAAAGACAAATTGATATTGTAATTCTCTCTCAATTCGGAGGCAGGAGAGTATAACGAAAAAAACATTGACCAACATTAAGACGGCTAACTTGTAAAAACAGCAAAGTCTACGAAATGAAAATACAGAGGACAACATGGCCCATAAATTACAATCAAAAAGTCTGCCATGGCAGCAATTAAATTGCGCAATTTTCGACGCTCTTCTGTGTAAACATTTTCTATGAGCAGGGGAAAATGTTTCATGCCCTGCATTGATGATGGGAATGTTTTATGATTTTCCTAGCGAAAGATTGAATGCCCAGAGAATATTCAGGTTGTGTGCGGCGCGTGTGATGAATGATGCCAACCGATGGGATATGTATATGGAAATAATAATTCATTTGAGCAAGGCACGGCGCGAATTCACACCATCTTGCTCAATTATTCAAATGCAGATAGTATATAGATATGTGGCTGCAGGTACGCACTGAGCGAGTCAGAATTGCATCATGACTTTTGGCATTAGCATATCAAATATTTCAGTGGGCGTCTCATTAAGTATTTTGTTTGTTTGCCGAGCTTCTTCTTCGGCTTTGGTTTCGTTTTCATTTACGCTTTTTGCATTTTTGTTTAGCTTTACGCATTGGCCCCCAGCGAAACGGAGTCAAAAAAAAAAATAAATAAATACATGACACACAACATTGTAACACTGACAGCGAAAAATAACATTTGCAACTGGCAACTGCAACTTTTTGGACTTGGCTTGATTTTAGTTGGTGCGACAAGGCAAGGCGCTGAATTTGTTTACCAAACCGAGTCCCAAAAGAGGCTGAAAGAGGCAAAGGCGTGGCCAAAAGTAGCACACAGCAATTTGTGTTTGCTTTTCGAAGCTCTAAAGGGGGACGCAAAAAATAAAAAGTAAAGCTCAGCGAATACAGGCAGTGACACACTTAACTACCAAGTTGGTCACCCCGTCGGCTACGCAATATTCGCTCTGCTCTCAATAGGAATTACTTTACCCAAGACCCAGTGCATGTTTCGATGATATCTCCGTTCCTGTTCCTCACTCGAATGTATGTCATAATTGGCGAGGTTCTGGTCGCTTGTTGTTTACTTTAGGAATTTGCATGCCGATGATTGAGGCGGCCGCCATAACAACAAGTTTGCCCTGCTGGCTGAAACGAGTGTTTGACCCAATTTTTCGCCGGAATTTGTTTTGTTTTGGTTGCCCCAACCAACTGCAAGTGGGTCAGAACAAGGGCCAAGAGCCCCCTAAGCTTAATACCAGAAAAACTCAGCCCAATCATTAAGCTTTGTTAACAAACCTAAGCTTTTTTGTAAGCAAAAATCTAATGGAAAGTAAATCAAAATATTTGAAAAATTATTTATGTTAAAAACTTGAACAGATATCATAAAAAGTATTAAAAACTTTTTTACAACAAGTCTAATAAAGCTTTAATAAATAATTAACACCCTATTTCTAATTTATATATAATTATATTTAATCAGAAAAACTTTACCTTATTTTTTTAGAAACTTTAGCAGCTTACAGCTTCCCAATGAGACTTTGAACCAAGCTGTAAAGAACCGGCTATAATGACGACATGGGCCAAAACAGATGGATGGTTAGATGGTCAACAAACCTGGGAAGCGCCCAGCAACAAGACCAAAATTGTTCCCAACCTCCGAGTCATTGTCTCATATTTATTTATTTGGTTTTCATATTTTTTCGCTTTTTTCTATTGTTTTTTTTTTTTCAAACCCAACAGAAGTTTCTTGACCGAGTCAACCGGCATATTTTTGGCCTTATGACGAAATCATCTCCTCCACTTCGGGGTATAGGCCCTAAGCTCATAGTTAAATTAAAACTGACACGCATCTGGGCCTGGTTTTTAAGTCGGTTATACCATTTAATGGGGCGATATTCAGGGTTCTTAAACACTCGTATGGTTTCTGTTTTGATAGCCGGCTACTCGCTTGTGGAATTTCGGTGCTCTTTGAATGGCCTTTCGGTAGAATTCCCCCGCCGAAGATTGGATTCAAATTACGATTTTTAGGCTTCGATGCCGCCACAAAAAAAAAGACGTAAAAAAGGAAAGAAAACTCGCAGACTGAGGAAGACCACAAAGCAGACAGAGACACAGGGAGAAAGAGAGGCTTGGATAGAGTTAAAGGTGGGGGAACGAGTTCGTTTGCCTCGCGTTCAGCAGCCACCACCAAGTTTGTTGACCTTCAACCAAATCTGGCGAGGGGAACAGCAGACGCAGCAGCAGAGGTTCCACAATCAACGGAAAAAAAAGGATCACCTGTTGCTGCAGCTGCTCGATGAAAGACACACAGAGAGAGGGAGAGAGGAGCAGCCAGACAGGGAAGGAGAAGGAGACAGAAATTGGTTGAACCCCCAAAGGGAAACAGGGAAAATAATAAAGAAAATGTTTATCACAGAAGGGGATTTCTCATGATATATTTAACCAAAAATTCATAATAAAGCATTTGAATTTCATATTTAAAATAAACATTTATGGATCATATCCTGTCAAAGGAGATACAAAGAAAAATATATAAAATAGAAGAAGATATATATTTTCAACATTAAATTAATGTTAAAATTTAAAAAACAAATTTGTAGATTATAATTCAAAAAATAATCAGCCAAAGTAAACAGGGGAACTCTAAAGAAAACAGAACAGAAAGGGAATTCACATGTCTTATATTTAAACAAAAACTAATAATAAAACATTTAAATTTAAAGTTGACAAAACAAATTTGAAGATTAGAATCATAAAATAAAAGGTAAACGGAAAATACAAAGGAAAAGGTACAGCACAGAAAGAGATTCATCATGTGATACTATCGACTTAAATTTAATAATTAAGCGTTTACACTTAAGGAATAAAATACTAATTCTTAGATTCACAATAAAAACAAAATTCTGCCAAAATAATAGGGTAAAAATACAAAGGAAAGCATACAGCAAAAAAAGGCTTCTTAAATATTATCTTAATATTAATTATACATAGTTAAAATTAAAAGTATAACAAATTTTAATTTATAGATAAGAATTAATAAACACCCTACCGAAGGATAAATGGAAAACACTAATGAAAAACATATAATACACAACCCAAAACGAATAACAAATTGGTTATAACTGAAGTTTAGAAATGAAAACGTTATGTTATGTCCTGATAAGAGCTACTTAAAAATAAAAAAAAAATTATATATTTACAATCTATTCAAATACTAAATCCCCTAGCATTTTTTTAGCGTAAAAACCACGCTAATTATTCCTTTTCAAAAAAAACATACAGCGGCTGCTACAACAAAACACATTCATAAACCACTCGAGGCCCCACTGCAATCGGATTATTCAGTTCACAAATTATTACATAATTTATATAATCGACAAGGCAAAACAGCAAAAAAAAAAAGAAAGAGAAAGGGGGAGACAGAGCCAAAGAGAGAGAGAGGGACAAGTGTCAAAGACTGCAGCCGAAATTCCAGGCGATTTAAAACGCGCGCGCACGGCTGCTGCCGGGCAATTGAGGCGATTAAAAACGCACCACAGAGGTAGAGGAAGGCGGGAATGGAACCTCAATACTCGTATGTAAATGCGTTTGTTCCCCTGCCGAAATAAACCCAGAAAACAGAAACAAACACAGACACACACACACACACAGCAGCAAACACTATTGGAAGAGTCGAACGGGATCAACGGCTGGCGTTTCCGAAAGTTGAATAACCCAAATGGGCGTATAAACAAAAAAGAAGAAGCACGAAATATGCGCTCACAAAAATTCCGAATCAAGTAGAAACCGAATCAGGAGGAAGCGTATCTCTTATTTTTTTTTTATTTCGAAGAAATCTACGGCTTATTATGCATAATTTTGACTCAACGAAGACTGGGGGGCATTAGCCATAACGGTGCGAAGCGCCATGTGTAGTGAGTAATATGGAGTTCTGTGTAAGATGATCAAGCCCTGGGGGTTGTCAAGCGATCCGATGATAAAAGTCCGATGACTAAGTCCGGAGAAAGAGAGCCCCAACAATTGGGAAACCCTGCTGACCCACACACAGCAAGAGACCTTTTATGACTAAATCCAAAATTCTATACAGAAGAGAGACTTTTATAATTCAAACTGTCTTAAATCAAAATTCTATATGTAAAACTCAGTTAAAAGATACACTTTTGTAAGAAATTGAGTTAAATTACATTTAAAGGTTAACAATTTTTACATGTTTTTCTTAACGTTAGTTAATATTTAATTTTAAAAACAGTTTTCCAAGATAGCAAATAATAAGATAAGCTTTCAACTATCCATTTATAAAAATATATCTAATTATATTAGCAACCAATTAGTCTGTACTTCTTAAATATCATTTATACCATAATTTCCTATCTAAACTTTAACATTTCCTATCAGATTAATTGCCAAATATCACAAATTTCCCTCTCTGCACTCGAGGTTGTCCCGCCCTGCCAAAGAATGGGGACAATAAATGATATCACAGCTTGGGGTTTACCCTAATATCATCAACTTTGCAGCGTTTCACATTTCAGTGCGCCCAGCTCCCTTTTTTTTCATTCCCTCGTTGCTTTTAGCCCCGATATATATGTATATACACAGATATTGAACATATCCAGTTGCATTTCCTATGTACATAAACTACCCCCTACCCCCTCACACAGTCCCCCTTTCTATTCTGATTGCTGCCTGCAACGAAGGATTCAATGGGTGGGTTTGGAGCAGTCCTTGTCGTCCCTTTATGTGTCATTCATGTCTCAATACGGATCTGGGAATTTATGCGAGAGTTTCCTGTTTCAATTAAATTTTATTAGTCGCCATAAAATTTTACGAGCCTTCATTGTAGCGCAGACAGCACAACATTGACAAAATTGTCAAGAAAATTCCAATGGAATTTTGGCTATTTTCTATGCGTACATTTTCTGCTTTTTCTATTGTGGAAAATAAAACTTTTCAGAGATATATGTATGTACCTTAAAAAAACAGTAGATATTGCAGGAATTTTTGCATTGGTTCAATTAATATCAGAATGTAAATAACAAGTGACTACGACGTCATCACAAGCAACCCCCAAGTGACTCAGTGAGTGTTCTATATTTATCCTGTGACGTTGTAGGCAGTGCTTATGCTACCCACACCCCCTGGGAAACGACCCACGCCCACCCAAAATAGCAAGTGAGAATGGACTTCTACTACCCCCATCTAATGCCGCCCACACGCACAGCTATAGACTGGGGGCCTTGGAGCATTTTTCGGCAAATAATCGACTCATAAATACGGGGAACTGCAATGGCAACAGCATGGTCTAATCCAGATCCAGAGTGAGAGTACAAATAAAACAGGGTCAAATGAATCCCGGCCCCTTTTTGCTTTCTGTCTTTCTTTCGGAGTCGAAAGTGATAAGCAGTTGGGAGTAAAAACGCTACGTAGGCAAACAAACGAGCAAACAACAATCGACGAGTTGGCTAACTCTCACTCACAGCGACATTACGTATACGCAGCGGGGACGGAGACGTCGAAGACGATGATGATGATGATGACGACAGAAATGGCGTAGCACCAGATTGCCAATGAAACGGAAGCCCTGTCAGTGGCCAGGGGCGTACTCGTAGTACAAGCATCGCTGGCTCCCGAGAATTTCCATTAGTGGGTCACCCCCCGTCCGTCTCTGCTTCGTGGCACGCCTCTGTCAACGCCCCTTTCGCTCTTTTGGAATTTATATGGCCGAAAAAAAGAAGTATGCCAAAGACACAGACACAAATACACAGGCCCAGACACAGCCAAAGCAAAGGCAAAAAAGCGAATTTGATTGTTATGTGAGGTGAAAACTGTTAAAGCCTGAACAGCGAAAGGAGGCGCGAAAAGTTGGAAAAATGGGTATTAGTGATGGGAAGGATCTAGGTACCTTTACAGGTAATTTATGCTTAGAAGAAGGAATAATATAATAATATAATAACATAGTTTATATTTAAAATACAATAATATATAAAATATATGAAAATACATTTAGTAATATTAATTAATATTAATAGGTACATTTTCACAAAATATGTACCTATCTTTATTGTTCTTAAAACTAAGCTTATTCTTTACTTTAGGTACTCTAGTATCTAGGTACAGTATCTTTTTCATCTGCGCGTGGGTGTAAAGCCCAAAAAAAGAAGTCACAAAAGGGCGCAAGCCGTGGAGGAGCTGCCTCAAAAGCCTCTCTGCTTTTTTGGTTGTTTTGCATGCTGCACGAAACTCATTCAAGTTAATTTAATCGCGTAATTTACGCATGATTGGCATCGAAAACGCGTGAAGACATCGCACAGTAAGTGTGTGTGTACCGGCTCGAAAGCTTTTGTGTTTCCCTCTCCGCCCGGTGTAGCTTTCGAAATGTAAATAAACGAAAATAGCGCCCCGAAAGCGGTGCCGCGGGTGAGGGCCTGGGGGAGGCGATGACGTCGCCAACGCGCCTACGCGGCCGAGGGAAAAACGAAAAAGAAGAAGCCTCCAAATAAACAAAAAAAAAACACAAGCCAAAAAAAAAAAACTCACACAAACAGAGAGAAGCACAAGGGCGAGCGGGAGCGTAGGGCCAACATAACGGTGAGAAAACAAAATGGCGACCATATTGCGTTGTAGTTTTTCGGAGCTTGGGAAGCTGCCATTTTGTTTTTGCCGCCATCTCTTTTCCGCTCTCGTGTGTGTTTGTTTCGTATTGTTTTGGTTTTTTTCCCGAGTATTTTTGTGTGTTTTTAATACTTTGTTTTTGTAAGTTATGCTGTCCAGCCGGCCGGTGGCCAGAAACGACAGCCAACTGATTGACGGGACCGACCGACTGAATGAGAGTCTGGCCAACTGGCAGACGCCTGCATTCGAAATGCGGTAGAAAGTGGCCAACAGACGGCAGCAGAGCGGCAGTAGAAAGTGTGAAGTTTAGATTTTATTTCTGCCAGCCACTGGTATTATAATGGTATTTAGCTGCGATTTGGCCGTGAGATTAAAGAAGTATTAAGCAAAAGCACACAAAAATAAATAAAAACAAAGTAAATTAAAGTAAAAAGTTTCGGGATTTAAAAAAGGAAGTTAGTATTTACGGGAATTTTGCATTGAAATATTATAGAAAATATAAATAAATATATAGAAATGTTGTAAAACGAAGAGATCCTGAAGGAAATAAGTGAAACTTTCATTATTTAAGCACATTAATATTTTTTAAATATAGACACTTTTAAGTAAAATAAATATAAGTTTCTTCCTATCTCTGCCAATCATACATATGTATGTTTCAGTATGTTTAGTTCTTCTACTTCTACTTCTCTTCTTATATTTTGACACATTTCTTTTATAATCAACCCCATGTCAGTGTTATAAAAGAAATCTTTTAAGTTTTTACATCATATTTCCTCCAACTCCTTGTTTTTTTCTTCACCCATAATTATCTTCCAAATCAACTTTCATCATCGCCTGGCAATGGATTTCCTTCCCGCTTCGGGCTTCCGTCCGTCCGCTAAAGTTTGATAAGCCGTATACGATAAGCGTGCAAGATTTACAATCGTCTTGCGTTTCAGGGATTTCCAGCTTTGAAATGCGCCTGCCACTCGAGCTGCTGCGACTCCTCCAGTTGATTCCCCCCGGGTGCAAGTTGCTGCCTGTCAATTGCACATCAGTGCCGAAGGGGGTATGAGGGGTTATGAGGGGGGCTTGTGTGTGGAGGGGGAAGTGGCAACAAATTTGTTGAAATCAAGTCAACAGCTAGTTGCTGCTGTTGCTATTGCTGCTACAGCTGCCACTACTGCCTCAACACATACGAATGTGGAGGCATTCCACACACGGGAAGAATGAGAGCTTGGACTTTGAAGAGTTTAAGTGATTTTTATATAATAAAATATTTAATATATAATAAAATAAATATTTAATTAAATTTTTTTAATTTGGAACAAGGTAATATTAAACAAGCAAATTTAAAACCAATCCACCAGAACTTAGAAATAAAAACAGCCTGAATCACAAAGTATCTCCAATAACTTTCAAATTATTGGAGATACTTTGTGATTCAGGTTGTAAAATATATATATTTTTTTTTTACAAATTAGTTTCCTAGCTTTAATATACTAAAACGTATTGGGTTTAATTGCAATAATTAGGCCATTACAAAAATAAAAAAATCTTTTTAAAATATTTAAGCTTCTCATAGTTTCATAATCGTTACCTTTTGTTTACACACACAGAAATATACACAAACTTATTTTAATTGACTTGTAATTAATTTCAGTGCATACATTACAACAATTTGAAATAGCAGCACTTTAAATTACAATCAATTGGGTTTGCATCTAAATGCAGGCAACTGTTGCAAGTCACCCCTTTCCCCTTTCGGTTTTCCCCCGCACCTCTCCCCACTATCCCTTTTGTATAGAGAAGGGAAAACGTAATTTTTTCTCTCTCTCTCTCTCTCTTTAGGGTGGCATTGGCGGCGTTGAAACATTTTAATTTGATTAAATTTCATGTGACCCAAATACCGGAAACAGTTATTCTCAGTGCCCTAGACACAACAGCCGCCCACCGCCTACCACCCACTGCCGTCCGCCAACCCCCTTTGACCCCCCAGGAAGAGTGACAATGGCCTCGCATTACGAAGTAGCGAAAAAAAGAAGAGGAAAAAGGGAAAACGCAGAGAGGCGAAATGGGCGCAAAACAAAATCAAAATTGTGATAAAAAAAAGGGGGGCGGCGAAAAGTGCGGTTGAAAAAAGCAAAAGGGGGTGTGGAATTTAAAAGTACACAGTAGAAAAAATATAATTTTTCATTTCTTTGTGCTGAAATAAACCTTTTAATGGGAATATAACCTAAAAGAAGTCTTTATTTGTTATGAAAAGAATGTACTTTATGTTTAATATTTATACAATTAATAAGTAAATAAAATCAAATAAAAAAATAATTATTAATAGTTATTTTTTGTTATTATGCAAACAAATTTTCTTAAAAAAAATGTATGTCGATTCGTCATTAATGTTATTACAAATCCCAAGGTTCAGGGGGTTAGCGTGCCAAAGGTCATGGGTTTCAAGCAATGAAAAAGTATTAAACATATAATTTCCATAGATTTTTCAAAGACAAATTAATCGAAAATTAATTAAAATATATTTTACACACTTTTCGTCACTGTGTATCTGTTAGGGGATTTTTGCTAAATGGATTTTTGGGGTGTTCCCTGGGCCAAGAACGTACTGCATGGCTTAGACCTTTAAACGTGCGCTGGTGACGTTGACGTCTTGTTTTATTTTATCCCCATGAAAAGCAATTTTCATGCGTGGCTTCTTCTTTGTTTTCTGCCCCAGTGTTAGTGTGTGTATCTGTGTGTTTGTATTTCCGCTGGCAGAATCGAAACCAAACCCAAAATCCAAACTCAAAGCCGGTTTTTCTTCAAAGAAAAATATATATAAAACAAAAAATAAAAAAACACACGCACACCAGCTCGATGAGCGTGCGTAAAGTGCGTAACTGTTGTTGTTGTTGCTGCTGTTGTTGTTAATAAGAAACGGGTTTTGCGGGGACAACTTCTTCTTCTTCTGCCTGTGGTGTAGTGGCCTCTCTGTCGCACACTAGCTGGTGTATACAGCTGTTTTCTGTTTATCTCGCACTTTCCGCTTCTTCTTTACATTCGTGTTTTTGTTTACGTTCTGTGGCACGCACACGGACACGCACAGGCTTACGAACACCCAGCCGTCCCATCTCCCCTCCTTTGTATCTCTATCTGCAAGTTTGTCGTTTGTCTGTGTGTAGGAAAAAGTATCTGTGCTTGTGAGTGCTTCTGTGTGGGTTTGATTACACTGAGTTTGGCTTGATTCTGGAGCGGAATAAATTTCCACACTTTGCTCGTCTCGGGGTGCTGCTTCTTTTTTTTTCTGTTTGGGAAAACCCTCAATGCCCCGCAGCCTTACTTAATCACCGAAATTTGGCTTCAACGCTTTCACTTTTTCACTTTTAAATTAAGTCATAATAAAGCCAAACAAAAAACAGCCTCATAACGAATCAAGAAAGAAAGAAGAAAAAAACTTAACCTACTTTCGTGTGAATATACTGCGCAGAAAAAATATTTTATATATTTTCGCATCGAGCTCAATAATTAAATCTCTCGCAAACTGGACTTTCAAGTGGCCCTTGGCGCTGTTCCGCAATCAAATCAAACTTTTTTTTATGGCAAATATTTTATAGAGTCTTCCGGCTTAGAAACTGCAGCTTTAGACTCGAGTTTTATGCAAATATTTATTGGATTATGTATCGTTTTTATCAGCTCCATTTAAAATATATATTTTTTCAAGAAACTATATACTTGAGACTATCCGATATCCATTCTTATCTTTGTTATTTTCTTGCTGTCGTCGTCGTCGTCGTCGTCTTTCTTTGAGCGTTAATCAAAACCCCATTTCAAACTGACCCAAATACCAAGGTGGCATGTACCCGAAACGCCAAAAACGCCAAACTCGCGCAGACACTGACACACACTCACAAATAATCAGGTGTTCAGGTGTGTCTGCCTCCGTGTATCTGTGTTTCTGGCCAAGCTTATGCTGAAAGGCCGCTTTTGAAAAAGCTAAAAACCAAGCAAAACAAAAAGGCGCTTTGATATCAAAAGTCAAACGAAACCGAAACAAGCTGTATGCATTTTTTTGAAAGTAGTTTTTGGGATGGGGAATTCGGCGCTCGTCACCTTCAAGTTTTATGGTTTTTATGAGTCTTTTGTCGTTGTGGGTGAGTGTGTATTGGCTCCCTTTTGATTAATCCGATCTGTAAGTCAGACTGAGACTAGACCCACAACCACTTGTAACCCAAAACCAACGAGAACAAGTCGTTCGTTCAACCTGCAAAAAGGTCAGCGAAGCAGCTTGACCGATTTCGAACATTCCCCCCCCTTGACTTTATGTGCACTACTCGCTTTTCACCCTGAATTTATGGCCTCCAATTGGAGTGCATTGTTTCGGTATTGCCAAAAAAAACGACTTTCTACCTGAATAAGATCTACGAGTTTGCCGGCAAGGTCGATTAGTCATTAGAGGGCAGCGCAGAGAGAGAGAGAGACCCAAACCCGATTGACCTGCGCCAGTCACTTTTTTAGCCTGTCCCAAAACCAAGAAAGAAGGATAAACGAAAACATGCCGAACAGGCAAAGGACAAAAAGAGGAATTTATGTTTTTGCCGGTATCATAAAACCATAGCAATGCAGCTAAGAGGGTTACCCTCGAGAGCGAGAGGTTAGAGGATACCCCGAAGCAGGCCGTTAGCCGATATCGAGTCCTGGGCCGAACAGCGGGTAGTCTTAGTTCTTAGTACAGTATATGGAAGTGAGCAGGAACAGGCACGTCCTGCCAAGGACCTCGAATATGAGTGGAATTTCTCAGCTGATCAGGGACCCTTGATAAATGCGATCGCCGAGGTAATGGATTTACAAAAACTCACATACACAAGATACGAGTTGGTGTGGAAAGTTTCAAGCAATTCCAATTATCGGCTCACAGTGTTTTTTCGAGGCGAGGAGAAAACCTTCAACACTGAGAAAAGTTAAAGGTTATAAATGATTTAATGGGGGAAGTTAATGAGTTTTGGAATTATTGAGTACTCTTTTTACATATTTGATTAAGTTAAACAAGAGTTTACTTGATATTAACTTGGGTTTTTCAGGAATTTCAGATAAAATTAGGTGGTAAAGATACAAATCGAAGGATATTAAGTAATTACGGACACATTTTGGGTATCTTATAGCTCTCTTAATTTTCTTTACAATTTTCACCTCTGTAATATATATTTTCTCTATGCGTATTTCAGTTTGTAAGCCAAGTTAAAAATCAACTGCCACCGCTGTCATTGCCATTCACCTGACGGTCAGCTGGCCGATGACGTATGGCCAAAGTGCGCTTTTTACCAAACCCAAAATTGGGTCGCAGCTCGAAAAGTGAGAGGCCCGAAGAACACGTTAATTATTATCTGACTTATTTTGTTGTTGCTACCCAAGAAGCGAAAGTAAAAAGCTGGAGAAATGGGTAACCCAGAAAATCTGTAGCAAAAGCCCAGAAGTTGCGTGCGATAAAGAATCACAAGGCAATGTCAATTTTCAATTTCAATGTCATTAAAACAAACTTCGTTTTGAATGCAAAACACAGGTGAAACGGTCAGAGATAACGAGGCACTAGCAGCTACAAATTACCCCGGAAGTGGGCAGAGATTATCGGAATGGGCAACGCGGCTACCCGTCTTGAGAGTCCCTGTCTGTCTGTCTGGGAGCTCGACTCCTGACAAATTATCCCCGACTTCTGGATTCGTGCTGGATTCTTTGGCCCTAAATGAGCTTGCAAATTATATGCGCTCCAGACTGGACACTTGATTCATGGCCTGGCAATTATACGTCATCGTAATTGAAATGCGAATGGAAATGGACGTAAACGTAAACGTGGATGTGGATGTGGATGTGGATGTGGATGTCGACGACGTGGAAATGTAAATGAAAATGGAGATGGCGATGGCGATGGCGCTGGAAATGCGTGCAACAAGTTTCTCGTTTGAAATAACCTTAGAATTAATTGCCTCACGTTTCCGACCCAAACAAATAACGAACGAACAAAAAATGACGAAAAAAAAACACTCCCCAACTAGTTTTGTGGCAAACAAAGGCAATTGCTCAAGTTGAACCGAAAACAAAATTCGGTTTTTTTTTTGTGTTGAGTTTTGGAGCCCAAACTCACACACACACGCACACACACGTGACCATCACATGCCAGCGAGGACAACTATTGATAGATGTTACAAATTTCCACCCCCTTTCGTGATTACAAAACGAGCCAAAAAAACGAGAAACACACAGAGCCCGCAGCCAACAACAGCAAAAAAAAAAAAAGCCAATTGTTGATTGACTTACAACAGCAGCGAACTTGAGCTCTTCACTTTTCTAGTTATTTTCAATTTCGGTGATGAGGTCATAGGAGTTTGGAGCTTGTAACTCGCACGTTTCCATATCTAATTATGCCGAAAGATTCCGATTCCGAATTCAAAAACTTGAGGTCTGCCGCGATCGTAAAACGTAAAGCCAAGCTAGCTGAGATACATTTTCAGTGTTTCCCATTTTGGGCAGCAGATATCAAACTTGATCGGGTCACAGTACGGGTATCCGTATCTGTATCTGTAGCTGTTTGTGTCTCTGTTTCTGCTGGATACACTGGGCATACAATGGGCCGCCATCGAACTGGGGACAAGCCCACACACACATCTGGCAGCCAGCTAACTGACAAATTTATCGACTTGCCGCCACACGGAAAAGATACGGATACGCGCAGCTGACTTGGCATTGAAGACCGCGTATCTGTAGCTGTGCCTGTGTCTAGCATCTGTATCTGTAGCTGTAGCTGTATCTCTAGCTTGCAGTATCTCGGCATGCAACAATTACAAGCGTTTTAAGCGATTATTAGACGGGAGAGAGAGAGCGGACGAGCGAGTGAGAGAGAGAAAGAAAAAAACCCGAGGCCCGCAAAAATAAAGAAAGAAAAAACTGAAACTGAACTGAACTGAACTGAACTGGGAAAGCCGAAGGTGCGGATAGGAAAAGAGGGAGACGGAGCACAGCTTGATGCCGGCTCTGGCCCCCGTGCCCCGTCCCTGTCCCTGTCCCCCTGCAGCGCAGTCAGCCGGCAAGCCGAGAGCATGTATCTCCCAGATGCATGTGTTTCGCTCATGTATCTAACTATCTTTGCCATCTATATTCAGCCGGCATCCATGTATCCGCATCTCTGTGTGTGCCAGTGGCAGTGCCAGTGCCTGCCTGACTTATGACGCAATTCGAAAAGTTCATCTCCGATCTTGTTGCCATCTCCTTCTACCAGCCGGCTGTGTCGGTGGGGAATTAATCTATATAATTAGCTGTAAAGCGTAGAAATATCAGGCCATTTCAATTGCCATGTATCTCCATTTAGCCCTGAAACTGTCGCGCATTTATTGCAATTGTCTCTCTTTTACTTGGATCTTTGTTTCTGTTTGTTTTTTTTCTGTGTGTTCCTCATTCGAATTGTTTCACGAAACCCAAATTCTAAACAAATTTTCATTACGACACCATCATCATCATCATCATCATCGTGAGCATCGTCGTCGTCGTCGTCATTGAGATTTTGTTGGGTTCGAATTTGGATTCGGGGCGATTCTATAAATTCCTCATACGATGTTTCACTCTTGAATTATTTTTTCGCCGAGTTTATTTATTAATTTTTGTTGTTGCTGAGTTCTTTTTCGTTTTTTTTTTTTTGTTTGTTTAGCGAGCAGTTCAACGATTCGAGTGACGTAATGGCAAGGGGCTGTGGCTGGAGGATTAGGTTGATCATGTGTGTTGAGTGGAATTAATCAGGAAATCGTAAAGAAAAAAGATGAAAAAATCTAGCCAATCTTATAAGGCAAGACAGATGCCAAGCTGTTATGATAGATCGTTGGATTTGAGTCTGGTATTATATACAGCTCAGAGATCTATTACGACTCAATTTGGAAATTCATTTTCCTGACTTTAACATTTTATTTTGATTTATTTTTTGAAGGGTATCCGTTGCACGGATAATTAATCTCTAGGATGTTTAGCTTTTGCCAATCTAATCTTGGGGGCTCGAACCGTCCTCAAACGAAGAGGTTTCCATCTATCTGAGTGTTCGCGCAAGAAGGCCATCCCAGAGCGTAACCCAATTACGTGCCAAAAAGCGGAATGCGACCCTCGACGAGTATTTTTTGTGCTTTTCTTTTTTTTTTTTTAGTTTTTCGTTGCATAGTTGCACATAGAACGTGATTGCACATCCACATGTATGTACTGCTTGGTGCGGGTACTGTACTGGGGTGCGAGTAAATATGTGCTCCGAATAGGCGAGTACATAGCAGCATAGATACATACATAGGTACATGTGTATGCTGCTGCCATGGGGCAGGGACACAAAGGGGGTGTTCTGTGGCCAAGCCAACCTTGACACACTTTTCTGCCGACCCGATGGCGATGATGATTATGCTGAGACCATGATGATGCCACAAACTTGGGCAGAGCAGATAGTTTTGTATTTATTAGGTGCATCCTCTTTACGAAAAAAAAATAATTTAAAACCGTTATTTATCTAATTGAACATTTGTAGGAGTTTTACAGATAAATTTGGCTTATTTAAATAGAAAAATAAAATAGAATCCGACGCATTAATTTTAGGAAACAATAAAGAAAAACTAGAAAATGCACTTAAAATGAAATGAATTAAAGAGTAGGGAGAGGCTTCAAAATAATATTTAAACTTTTCGTTTCAAGAAAAATTCTTCAAATCAAAACTAAATAGATATTTGTTACTTATAATTAAATAAAATAATAAATTAAACTCAAAAGGGATAAGGTTATAAATTAGGCAACACAAACTGGATTCCATTATAATAAATAAACGTAAACCCTAAGGTCTTAACCCGTAAAACCTGATACCTCAGGTAAACCCCCTTCTCGCTAGTGCTAAAAACTAAGCGGTTCTTCCCGCTGACTCACCTCATTTCCAATCGTTGTAATCTTCACAATCACCTCATCCTTGCTGGCATCATGCTGGATAACGTCGCCACTCTGCTCGCGTCCATTGTATGTAAAGTAGACCCGCTGGCCGGGCTGCAGCTCCGTGTCCATAATGGATCGGAAGCCGGGTCCAATGAGATCCGATTCGCGGAACTCCTTGATCATGGCGCTGCGGCGCAAGGCCTGAGCGGGACTGATGTGCACGCTGGCAACGGCAGCGGCGGCACGGCGCGCCTCCACAATGACCGACGACGAAGGATCCGACGCGGAGGACGAGAGACCGGAGTCGACAGCGGTCTTGAAATCGAAACGGACCATGTAGCGCGTATCGGCGTTCAGTTGGGCGTCGCCGGGCGCCAAGAATGTGTGCGACGATGGCGGTGGCGGCGGCGATAACGGTAATATCGGCTTCCCGGCCGATGAGTACGAGGGCGGCGTCTTGACGTCCGCGATGACGCCGGAGTACCAGAGACCGTCCGGACCCGGGGCGCACACCTTGGTGCCGATGATGGAGCGTTTGGCTAAACGGCGACCGGTGGACATTTTTGTACGATTTTTTTGTTTTGTCGGGGGGATTGGGGCTTTGCCAATTAGGGGGTTAAACTTGGATTATTTTGTATACTCTTTTAGAGGGTTTTTTTCTCTGCTTGCTTTTCTTTGCTGTTCTGTTTTTTTTTTTTTTTGTTTGAACTTAGAGCCTGAACTTGGCCTTAATGGATCGCCACATTTTCTCACACTTTTCGCTTTCTATTGCACTTTGAGTATTTTTTGCACTTTTTAGTTACACTTTTTTGCACTTTTTTTAGTTTTCTGATATTTTTGGGGATTGGTTTTCGAGTGGGAACTTAAGTCTGGCAGACGTTCTTGGTGAGACGGAAGACCTGGAACTTGCCTAAGCTGCTGGTGGCCAGTTTCTTGATGACGTTCTTGTGGTACTGCTCCAGGGAGAAGGTGAGCCGCTCGTTCAGGTGCTGGTTCAGCTGCAGGCGCTGCAGGAGCAGGATCGGCTGAGATGATAGCGATGATGATGGCCACTGGGGCGGCGGCGAGGGGAGCAGCGGTTTAAGCTTCACATGCTCGGCGTCGCTGGCGTCGTCGTGGCAGTTGCGTCTGAGCCCAAGCATAATCCAATTTTGGCCGCTTGTAACGTCAGCTTGCAGGTGTTGCACTTTTTGGGGGGTTAAAGTTCACTGTTCACGGGTTAAATTGCGGTTTTTTTAAGTTTTGGTCACACTTGTTGTATTTTTTTATTCCTTTGCTTTGTTTTTGATGCACTTTCGGCAGAACGGTGCTTTGTCGCTTGCGCTTTGCTTTGCTTTCGCTGCCGGTCTTCGTTTCACTTTTCTCTCAGTTTTCTCTCACACTGAAACGCACACATAGAAGACGACAGTCACACACACTCGCCGGAGCGGCTGCTGCACTGATTTGTTTTGACTTTTCTTTTTGCACTTATTACTTTGCGAAGGAGTTCTCCGTAGCGTTTTTCCCCGCGGGAATGGCCAAAGGTAAGCCCTTAGCTGTAAAGCTATTGCTATTTGTTGAATGCGCTGCTTGGATTCTCACTTGGCGTTGCTTTTCGGTTGTTCGCTGCTGCTGCTGCTGCTATTGCTGGCTTATCGGTCTGTTCCCGAGAGTTGGCGACGAATGAATGACGCGAGCGAATGTAGCGCTAAGTGCGCCAAGCAAGCGGCGAGATACAGTTACTCACACAAACACACTCACACACTCTCTCGCGGGCTCTCTCCCTGTGCCTCTCTCTCCACCGCTCTCGTGTTCATGTATACATGGCGTTTCTATAGCATCTACCTGCTTGGAAAAGCAAAACAACATACGAACACATAATTGGAAGGGGGCACTGGGTGTGTAGGTGTGTGTGTGAGTGCTCAAAAGAGAGAGAGAGGGAAAGAGAGAGAGGCGCAGCATAAAAATGTTAGAGGAAAACTGCAATTTCCACGGCTAACAGCACAACAAACGAATGGCCAACATTGGGAATTGGGAAATTAACAGAAAAGTGACAGTTAGGATTCTGTTTACTTTGTAGATACAGATATTGAAGATATATTTATCAGATAAAATGATTATGCTTACGTTGAAAAGCTTGACCCAAAGAGTTTATTGAAATAAACTAGTTATGTATGAGTGTATGAAGTAATTAGTATTAAGGTGTATAAATTTCAAATAGTGCTGAAATAAATGACTATTCTTTAATTAAATAATATTTTTCCATTAATGGAATCTATTGAAATAGCAATGATTAGACACAAAAAGGGAGAGTCACGCTCAGCAGCTTTTAATTAATGGTTATACAAGCAATAACCATGATAATAAAACAATAACGATTAATATAGATTGCATAGATTGCTTTTCTCAATTAAATATTAAGTTTACTTATTTTATGGATAGGAAATATGTTTAACTTAAAGTTAAATTATTTAAGCATAGAATTCTGATGATTTTCATATTCAAGAACAAATATTTCTGAAATTCAGCTTAGATGTACTCTAATTGACCGTACAACGCCTTATACCACTCGAATATTATGTAAAATATCATAATGTGCCAACTTTGCAACGCAGTAGCCTATATAGCCCTGGCTTTATCGGTATCTATGACGCCATCGCCACCATATCATCTGTTGGGCAGCATAGAAAAAACAAAAAGGGCAGCAAAAATATACTACGCAGTTGAGAAAAGAAAAAAAACAACAGAGCACTTGTCAACAGAGCCCGCATCATAATTTCTGCTACTGTGTGCGTGCATGCGTGTGTGTGTGTCTCGCTCTGGTTTATTTTATCAACAACAGAGCCAAAACAGCGCGAACAGCGGGCACAGAGCAGAGCGATAACAGCTGTTGGCCGCCGAGCAGCAACAATGTTGCGAAAACAGCTGTTGAGCAGCGAACCTCAGCCTCAAAACAAACGAGAGAGACCAAAAAAAGGTTCGGCTAAGTTGGCGCTCATACGGCCTAGCTTATTAATAGATTCTCTAATATAAAATATTTTTAAGGGGTATGGTTATAACAGTATGAACATATCAAGAATGCTAACTATGAAATAGAAATCTTATATTAAGAATAATATTCTAATAATTACCAAATCAATATACATTTTGGAGTCACATGTATAGTCATCATTTATTTATCAGATACTTATTATAAATTAAGATATTTAGAACGGCTGAATAGCATAATTTCATATAATTTGTGTATTAACTTCCTGTGCACCCCAAATATCTCACTATGTAATGTGTAGCGTATCGGAAAGAGCCGGCCGGTTTTCTGGTCTGCAACGTCACAGAATTTAACAGTTAAAGAGAGTCCGAGTGCTAGTGCCCGTGTGCGTTTGTGTGTACACGTGTGCTAGTATTAATGCGGGGGAGCTGGCTCTCACTCTCTCGGCGGCGCACAGCTGTTATATGCTTTGAAATTCATTCGATTTTGTTTACATCGGCTGGGGTACTGTTGTTGCTGTCCCTGCTGTTGATGTTTCTGGTGGATATTCATGCTGCTGCTGATGGATATTCGACGTTTGTTGGTATTTTCGGGTGTTCTCTTCTCTTCACTTCTCTTTTCTATGTTGAGTATGCTGCTGGCATTGTTGTTGCCTTTGGAATGACCTCTGTAGGCATTCATTCTCCGGCTACGTCAGCAAATTACGGTGGAAGGGGGGGCGATTGCTCTGCTTCTTCTTCTCCATCTTCCGCTCCGCCTGCCAATCTTCAACTCCAATAACTGTGAAACACATCCATCGAAACATCCAACAATTTGCGTAGTTGTTTTGTTCTGGAGTTTTTGCGTTTTCCGTTCGATTTTTCGGGGTGAATTTTCCGGGATTTTCAGGCAGCCAGCATTTTCAAAGACGTCATTTGGCAAGCGGAGTTTGGAGTTGGCACAAATGTGTTTAAATGCACTGCGCATTTCCCCTTCCAATAGCCATAATGTTTAATGATGTAAAAAGTTCCCAAAAACGGAGGACAGTCCGGAGACCTTGCCAGATAAAGAATGTCCGCAGGGCTTATCTAGCCGAAAAACTTTACTGATTACACGTTCAGGAAACGAACAAACATTCACTGGAAAAAATATGGTTTATATTTTTTCTCAAAATAAAGATTATCAAAGTTTTTGAAATCATTTAACAATAGTTTATAAAAAAGTTTACAACTTCCAGTAATAAAAACATAATCCAAACCATCTTATTCCATCGATTTTTGATAATTGATATGATGAAGCGGTTTTAAAAATATGCTATATAGTTGTAAAAATCAGATTAAGGGAAATTTAAAATAAATAGGGATTGAAATTTGTTTATGGAAAGAATATGTATTCTTTTTTGAGCCTTAAATTTCCACAAATATTTTAAAATAGAACACTGCTTAGCATCTATAGATTAAGTATGTAAATATCATCAATAAGAAAACATGTCATATAAAAACTTCTTTATGGAAACTAAGTCAAAGATTTCATGAACTATTCTGACTCTCTTTTTTGTTTGTTATTTTCACCAGTTCCCCATTAGCACACTTAAAGAACAAGAAGATGAAGATGAGTGGGGCGGCCAAGTGCAAAGATGAACTATCTGGACAAATTCAATTAATCATTTCTCTAGTGAAAATTCCAAAAGCAGCGGCATTACCAACAACAACAATGTAAGTCAACAGAGCGTTACCAGCGAGCAACAACAAATACGCAGTTACGAAAAGAAAACAACAAAGTGAATGGGAATGCAATCCACGAGTTACAAAACCAACGAACGAGTGAGCAAGCGAACAAACGAAACAAGGAAAAAAGGCAAAACGCAAAAGGCAAAACCAAAACAAAGCATAGGCGTTAGATGGAAGGAGGTGGAGAGAGATAGAGATACATTGGATACAGAAAACATGAAAACACACACAGGCACACATACAGGCGCATTGACACATTACCAAACTGGAAAATAGGTCAACCAGTTGAGAGGGCAAGAGAGGCCGGCTCGCTCTAACGCTGTAAGCATGAGAGCTCTTACAGCATGTAAGAGAGACCAAAAGAGAGAGAGAGAGCGCGAGCGTGTGCAATTAGAACGGGAATCGACTGTTAGCTATGTAAGAGCGGCCTCAATTGGCAGACCGAGAATCCAATCAGAGCTGCAGCAAGCAGCTGTTGCACTTGAGTTCCACTGTCTTCCCTCCTTCCTCCCTCCCAGACACCCCTTAAGTTTTGAGATTTCTTTTTATTGGAGTTTTATGAAAATTAAAACCGGATTTTTCGGATTTCCTTGTAAAGTTGTAATTATTATTTTTTCTTTCTTTTTTTATTTCTTATTTTCCAGCGCATTTGGTAGGGCGCCGTATTTTTATTCCCTTTTTTTTATCATTTGCTTATGAGTCTTTAAGTGTGTGCGTGTGTGTATCTGTGTTTGGGAATTTGATTGGATTGGATTGCCTTCGAAACCGGATTTCGAAAATATGTATGTCACTCTCCATACCGTTCCATTCAATTACGATGCCTAGGCATCGCTATATATATCGTCATATATCGCTGTTTATTGCCATATATCTCTATATTTATTTATCCGTTGCAAAAGCACAAGTATATCCCACAATCATGGCCTTTGTGGACTAGAAATCAACTTGAAATTACCCTGATCCGCTCAAAAATATGAAGAGATGATGATAAAGATGTAGATGATGACACAGGGAAAGTTCAAGCTGTATGCAAATAGATTAGGAAAATTATTATGTAAGCGGCTTTTTAGACTTGACCTAGGTAGGGTTGTGAATAATTCACCCTTAACCCAGGTTACACTTCTCTGACTCGAGCTCTGAATTATACGAAAAATTATACTGATTTTGAAAGCTAAAACTTATTTATTGCATATTTTGAAAATTATTTTGGGGATTTTAACCTTCTTGATGTTTTTTTTGAACCTCGTTTAGTTTAAAGTAATTCTTAAACATAAATTTCCAATTTTTTAAATTGATATTTTTATTTTAAGTCATTTTTTTTTTAATTTCTAAACTTTTAATTTCACTACATATTTATTTTGTACATTGCTAAAATTAAAAAAAAAAATTATAAATATAAAAGCCTAAATCCTACTTTCAGCCCTTTTTTAATATTATTTGATTAATTTCCAGTCAATATATAAGCATCTCGTAATTTTAATCAAATACTGGCTTTAAATAATCTTGTTTGAGGTCTCTTAATTTAAATATATATATTTTTAAGGCCACTATTTAACAAGTTAAAAATTAACCAAGAAATATAAAGCATCTATGTTAATTACCTTTGCAATTTACACTTCTCACTCCATATACTTTTTCGATTTTAATCAGTTTTCATATTTACCTGAATAAAGGCTCTCTTTGTTCATAACGGCTATTTCTCTACGATTTTCAGAGCTTATTAGTTAGTGACGCTATCAACCCGCTCTGAGGGCTGGTAATTAGAGCCGCTTGGGTTGAGGCCAGGCACATGTCATGAAGTCTGGCAAATTTGCTGTCATGACTGCGAACTTGGACGTGGATATGGATATGGATATGGACATTGGGGCCTGGACATGGACATGGACATGGATGTTGATGTGGACATGCCACCGACGCCGCGTCGAGTTGTCCGTCAAAAATGTCAGCGGCTAAACAACCAAAGAAACAAACAAACACAAAACACAGATGGCGGAAAATCGCCCTTGACTCGGGCTTAAACTTCGTCTTGGACATCACAACTTGAACTGCAACTCCCACCCCAAAGCGCCGTGACATTTGGAGTTGCGTGTTGGGATCATTAGAATGTTTACCTGTATCTGGCGGGTTTTGCGAGGGGCGATCCGTATGTACGCGACGAAATGGGAAATCAAGTTACCAACAGCGAGCGGGGTCGTGTGATTGATGTGAACATGTCAGCACGGACAGGAAAGTGGATGGAGTGTGGCTCCGGGACGACTGTGATCGCGTTCGGGGTCGGGAGGGAGGGCCATGGCAGGAAGCATAAATTGTAGACAAAGATGAGCGCGGATACAAGATACAGATATGTTTGGGCTGCTATTACACGACTCACAATCAGCTGCAGATACAAATTTATGTCATGTGCAGTCGCTGGACATGTGAATGACAAAAAAGCATGGCTATAGAGTCGGTGGCTAGGAGTTTTGACAACCGGTTTTACACTGAGGGAAAAGTTTAACAACATTTATTATTGTTAAGCTTAAGTTTGCAAAACTATATATTTTATTGTATTTCCAGAGATAAACTAAAGATTTTCTAAGGTCATTTGCTTAAAATAACTTGTTTACGTGTTTTCTGAGTGCTTATAATATAAATATCCTAATCCTAATACTAATACTATTATCATTGTTCTTATAGATATTTAAGAAACAAGAAGCATCTTAGTAAGGAGCAAAGAGTTTTGATATTTCAAGGTATAAAAATAAATTCAATATGTTACCTTTTGTAAAGCATTTAAATATTAGTTTAATGATATTTATACTGAATATGATAACTAATTGGTTTGTAATTTAAAATGAAATTGATAAGAAGAATGGTCAAGATATAGAAACCCTAAAACCAACATTTACATCAATAGAGGTTTACGGAGTATGTCTTACTCGATCTATATTTTATCTCAAAAGCCTTGTAATTATTATCTTTAAATACATATAATAATTGCTACGCATTTTCTTAAAGATATAGGATACATATTTATTTATTTATAAACCTAACATAATATATCATCATTCAGGACTAAATTATTTACTGTAAAATGTACAAAAGAAATGAATCTTATATTCGTTGTAAATACTATTTATTTTGCATATTGTATATTCATAAATATTTTATAAAGCTAACTAACTATCAATTAAAATAGATGAGTGTTTTATTTTGTACATATATTTTACATGGCTTAAATGTCATTAAAAAGGTAGTCTAAATGGCAATTTAAAAATATTTTCAGTGCACCCGAAGCTGGGAGCCAAAGTTTGAGCTGGGAGTTGGAAGTTTGGAGGCTGGCCAACCCAAACCGATGGACGGGGGTCAAGCGGCCACCTGAAAGCGGCAACTTTCCTTGGCTTTTCCAGGCTGATTTCACCGCCGGACGATTCAATTTCCCTGACAGGGGGGAAAAGGAGGAGCCTCAGCTCAGCTCAGATCAGCTAGACTGAGGCTGTGCGTGCTGTTGACATTGGGTCATAAATTCTGGCGGAAAACAGACAACAGTTTTCATTGTTCGGCTGCTCAGATGCAAGACCTTTGTTTGGACAATACACAAATATGGGCACTAGGCAAACACACCGATACGCAGCAATAGACAAATAAAAGACTCGAACCAAATTGGGTTGGGTTTTCCGTAGGAGGTTGAGGAGGAGAGAGGATGGAAAGAGGCTGCAGCCAGCTGTCAGAGCCAAACTGTTGACTCTGGCACAAAGTTCAATCGAGCAAACATTCTGCCAGCGAAACTACCCCCTGCTCAAGTTGCAATATACCAAAAATCCAGGCCCCGGAATTAGGCCAAAGACTCCGCTCCGCCAGCCTTACGCCGCTCCGCAACCTCGGCAGGTCTCAGCCCAAATGGGTCAGCCGGCCACGTCACTTGCCACTCACTACCTACTTTTAAAAGTTCTTCATTTTTTTTTTTTTTTGGTAGAAGCATCCGTGTCAGGGATGCGGACTGCGACAGTATCCTTGGCAAAACACATAAATGTATCAATAATCAAGCATGCCAAGGTTATGGATTAAGAATGTTCCCTCAAAATGCATAGCTAGACAATGATAAATGCATCTTAGCTTGTTTCTTAAAACTTTATTAAACAAAAACAAGGAAGTAATAAATAAAAAGATAAATTATAAATGTATAAAATTAATCATAACACAACTGCGTTTAAACTTAACTAGCATTATTTAAAATATTATTTTGTATTTAAGCAGTTAAAAAATGGCTGCTTTTTTAAATGCGTCTCAAGGACTCTATGAAACTTAGAATCGGCATCGAAAAATAAATAAAGCTTAGCAGCTCTTGATCATTCCCAAATTAATTATTTCATATTCATAATATATATTTTTATATTTTTAATAATAAATATGAATACATATTTTCTTTATCATTTCGGAATTCGTAATTTATTTAAATATATAAATCTAAGGCTTAAAAGGTTTATTTACTTAAATCTTCTATGCTTTGGATGTATTTCTTTAAATTTGCATTATTAATTCATAAATATTAATTTGTTATAAAATTTGTGTTTTATTTAAAAGGCAAATTAAAATAAGTTTTTACAAATACACAATAAATGTATATGTAAATAACTGTGTAATACAGAAATGCAGATATGACAGCATAAAAGTCAACAAAAAGGATATTTTTTCAATAAAAAACAGCAATGCTAAGCAAACATTTCAAAAATCCATATTTTGTACTAAGAGATATGTCTTAAAAGCAGATTAACAACTGTATTTAGTTTCCCAATCCCTGAATAATTATATTAAAAATTTCATTTGTCACAAAGTTTCTTGAAATTCTTAAAATATTTTTGCAGAGTACAAGTATTATATAAACGCGTTTTTTTTTTACTATAATAGAAAAAATATATAAATGAAAATTAAATATTTAAGTAATAAATAAAAATAAATTTATAAAAGACTGCCATTTTCCCTTCTTTATGGAATAAAATAAATATGTTTTTGGTTGTGGTAAATCATTAATTTTCCAAGTAAATCGGGCGCTTAAAGCTAAGCGCTAAGTATATGCAAAGTTATGAAGACTTTGTTGCTACATATTTAGCAACATTAGCGCTTAGGTTGTTACTATTGCCATGCCTGTGGGATGTGACATCAAGTAATGTGCAGTCCCGCCCACAAATGTGTTAGCATAAAAACCTTAGCACACTTTTTCCGACCAACATCAAGGACATACCGCCAAGGGCAAACGCTGCGCGAGGTGTTTGTTGCTTGACCCAGTTTCCTTCCGTACGCTTGTACGTGTCAGGGATGCGCTCCGCTCCGAGGAAATGAAAACTGGGACAGCGAAGAAAGCTCTCCGTGCTGGGAAAAGCTTTGAGGAAAGGCCAGTAGCAGACGCAGTAGCAGGGTGACTCAGGTTTTGAGCTCACAAATGCTTCGCCGCAAAGTATGCTGTTGAATTTATTAATTTTACTTGCCAGTAATATAATTTTACCCACAAGTCAAATGAGTGTTCATAATAAAACAAGAAAATATAAGGACCTCGGAGCCTGAAAGAACATTGAAAATAGCTAAAAAACAATTTAAAGAAATAAAGAATGAGGGTTGTGATGCATTATTAAGAATTTTCCTTCTCTTTTTATATATATGTAAGGCATCAAGGCCTGTTTGTTAATATAATTATGTTGGATATTACAAGAATTGCCGGATGACGACTTGACTACTTGACCGACGACTGACCCTCCGACACACCATCGTATATGCTCGGACTTGATCCCTCGACGACTACTTGACAACTTGATTCTGGAGTGTACCTTCACGATCCCAACTTGCTGCTCTTGCCACACTTCTATCACTCCCTATCTTTAACGCTGATGTTTGTTGTGGCCAGTTATTATCGATATATCGATACACCTCATAAAAGCTCAGGGATGCCACCATTTCCGAAGAACAAAGGTTCTTGACCCGGAATGGCTTAGAAACGGAACAACGGGTCTAGCAATAGGAAAAGATAAGGATAGGGAGAGAAAAGAAAGAGAGAAGGTGGCGCGATAGATCAGTTAAATTAAGAAAGCCACGTGGGCGAAACCAAGTGGGCTGAAATATTCTGAAATTTGAAATATCGTGTGTGGCAGCAAAAGTTTTCCAAAGAAAACGGAAAACGTCCCAGGAGCAAGGAGGAAAACAAAAGTACCAAGGACGGGCAGCCGGATCGGGATTACCCAAAGGTTAGTGGTCGTGGTCCGGAGGTGGAGCCCTAACTAAATGGCTTACATTTCCAGGCTCGACCAAACCCGGTCCTCGCAGGAAGAAATTGGCCAGGTCACGAAATTGGCCTGGCCGAATTTTTCTCGGTGTCCAAAATTTTTCCGGAATTTTTCTCTGCCGGATTTGAATGAATGCCTGAATTTTCTTTGTGTCCAACTATATTCGCCCTAACCCCAACGGGGGCGACACAGGCCTTTATTATACATGTATATATGCCCATAAGATTCCGCCACTGCCCTCTTAGAACAAGACTGGCCATAAGTGAAGACTGACACGCCTTCCGAGTGGCGGCACTGGGAGCCATCAGGCTTCAGACCATTTTTTTTTGTAGGTTTAAGTCAAATTATTTTTTTTTAAACATACTTATGCTTAATTTTCACCCGATATTTATTCCAATTATTTATTTATTATTATTTATTTCATTTTCTTCTATTTATTCAATTTTATTTATTTATTTATACTTCTTTATTTGTTATTTATTAATTTTTATAATTTTTGTCCACTTCGTGCAGTGTAGTTTTTTTTATTTATTCATCTGCTATACACGGAATCCCCCGCAACCCCTTCCTTTGAGAGCTCTTACGGATAGGTTAAAGATAAAAAAAGGAAATATTAAAGGGATATATTTAATTAAAATTGACAAAAATTTTAAGTATTTCACTCAGGGAACAAAAATAAACGAATAATAAATACAATATTATTATCACACCTGCACAAGAACGTATAAAATAAAACAGAATGTCAATAATAAATCGAAGCTAAAAAGAAAAGAATAAATATGGAGTAAACATTTTGGTTTGGGAGAAGGGAGATGAACTGGGGAGATGAGTAGGTAAAGGTGTGTGTTTAAGGAGATAGGGGCAGCTGCAGGGAAACTGGCATGCAAGCAGAGAACGGTAGGGAAGGATGAGCATGTGGCCTCCAGTACATCAGGAGGAGGCATTGTGTTTATTTTTTTTTTGTGTGTGTGATGAGAGAGCTAGCCGGAGCCAGCCCAAAATCCCGCAGGACCTTCAAGGGACCTAACATGTTATCTCCTTAAAAAATCCTTATCCATCGCTTAGCGGGCACGAGATAACTATTGATACTCCCAACTCTACTTTGCATATATGTATATGGAAATTACAATTACAAAGATAAAAACCATAAAAAACATCAATTTAGAATAGAACGGATTTTCTACTTTATCGAACTCATTCTGGCACTGTAACGGTATCGGCTTCGGCGTATCCTTGTCGTCCCGAACGCACTCGATATCTCCAAGGCGTTCAGAAGGTATCTGCGGCATAGAAGAATATTGTTTTAAAAAGTGTTGAGTTTTCAATGAATTATTTCAATACATTTCTTTGATGTAGTATTCGTATGCTTACCAGGTTGTACATTCTTTGATTTAATGCCGAGTTGCACTTACACGGGATGCGATTTCCTCGCACAATCGCATTGATGTGAATCAGTGGATAGATGCTGCTCATATCCGTAAGCAGATTTTTGCTCACATCGATCTCGCGTTTTGGTGGCCCCTTCCCGGGCAGGTCAGTGAGGCAGTTGTGGCTTATATTTAGGTTCTCAAGCTTTTTCCAAGCACCGAAATTATAGCTTTTCAGGCTGGAGATCTTGTTCTGCGAAAAATCGAGGTGCTTGAGGTCCTGGAATCCAGTCAAGTTCAGTTCTGCTGGAACTTCCTGCAAGCCGTTGCCAGAGAGATCCAAGGATTCTGGCCGCTGACTAGCCAAGCAAGCGAAATCGAAATTCAGCTTGGGGCGATTAGAGCAATCGGCTTTCAAAGAGCCACTGGCTTCATCAGTTCCAATTAGGCAGTCACATCGTTTCATTAAAGGGGGACTTGAACACAAAGTTATCTGAATAAATACAACACTAATAAGTCCACCTACCATCTGCAATTTAAAGAAAGGGTTGTTTTACTATTTTGAATAAGCAAGAAAATTTGAATAAAGAAAACATATACCATTAGAGGGTTGCCTCTTAATCACACCCTTCACAGACTACTCTTTACTTAATTCAAGATATCTGAAAATCGGAAATACTAGTAGAATTATTAAACAGAACAAACAGAAGTATATTTCCGGTTCAAATACAGGAATGAGTCGAACAATTGTTAAACAGTAAATAATCTTCAGTAAATCTAACTGTTGATATTAGTCAACGATTATTAATTGATAGACTTCCTATATACATGAGAGGGTTAACTGCATCTAGTATCACCTGTTTTTATACTTAAGTTGGTTTCCAGAGTAACCAGTCATAAGCTAAAACCAACCAGCTCTCAAAAGCTAAAGACTAAAAACTATATAAATATAAACTTATATAGTGTTGCGGAAAAAGTTAAAGTCTTATTTAACCTCTTGTCATGGGTTTTAAACTATTGTATTTTATTTTATGGCACTTTATTTATTTATTTAAGTATTTCACTGATCTCTGAACTCAAGAAGCTAAATTCAAATGAAAGACCCGAAAGAAACACTCATCCCAAATAAATAAGACGTTGTAGAAGCACTTAATAGTCTGTTAAATTCCTCTTAATTTCTAATAAAAAATTCAAAAAAACAAAAAAACAGCAGTATGCTGATAATAAATACACATATATATTTATTTTTCTTAATACAGAGACTGGAAGTCGTTCAAAGATAAGCGTATTTACTGCAAATATGCTCAGCTCAAAAGGGGAACAGCAGTGATGAGATGTATTTCTCTCCGGACTCGCCCCTAATTAACATCGAACTTATAGGAGAGCCTCTGGAAAGCATGGATATGAAAAGTAAATAAATAGCTACTTCCGGTTTGTAAATGTAAGTATTTTTCCAGTTAAATACAATAGTTATAGCTAACTAACTTTATTTATTTTTCAGTGCAAATATAATGCAAATATCTCGCGAATAATAATTTTTAAAATGTAAATAATATAAAAATTGCTATTTCCTTTTATTTAAAATTCAATTAGGAAATAAACAACAAATTGAATTTTCGAGTCCAGCCTCGAAAGAATTCCTATACATCAGATTTTCGAGATATTTCAACGTAAAAGTGCAAATACTAGGGTTTTGTTGGTGCAACTTTGATATGATATTGCACAACATTAAAACGGAAATTATGAAATAATATATAATGACTTTATCTCGGAGCAGATACAAATATGTTGGAAAACCGCAAAATTAAACATTAAAAAAACAAAATGTCATGAATATGTCTAATAATATAATAATATAATATATAATGTCTATGATATAGTAGTCCGATATTGATAAAATTCTAGAGCAATACAAAATGGCCATGCCTGAAATAATATAAAAATACGTAGAAAACTGGCTAAGCTATCATTTTTTTCTCAATATTCTTCGATCACACAGTTATATTTCTTCAATGGTTCCTATCTGTTTTCAAAGGGATTCACTAGTTTCAGTCTTTACTATCTGTAATTAATCTAACCTTACAGTATCTCACCGCTTGTATTACTCAACGATTGTCAATTGAAAGACTGCAGATCTATATGGGAGGGTGTACTGCATTTATTATCATTTGTGTCGATTTTGATAAATAAGAGGGTAGCCCCTCGTAACCTCTGGTACCTGCAAAGGAAGCCATAACTTCCGGATTGTGAACGTAAGTCTTTTTCCTGGGAAACAGTTACAGCTAACTAACTTTATTTATTTTTCAGTCAATTTCACTTGGAAAGAGCCGCATAAACGATGGTATTCCTTATCGACAAGTCAAATAAGTTATTTTTATATTGCAAATGTCTCGCGAAAAATATTATTTAAAATGTAAATATTTTAATAATGATGATTCGCATGCATTAGAAATTCATTTAGAAAATTTAGCACAATTCGAATTCGAGTCCATCCTTAGGTTTTCGGGATTTTTCAACTTAAAAGTGCAAAAACTCGTTTTTTTAAGTAGAAGATTTTTAGTTAATTAAAATAATTGTTATTTTGGATTTTCGTAACAAATTTTTTTCGGTGATGAACACGATTAACCGAGAAACTCTGCAGCATATACTAAAAAAGTTGGACTTTATTAATTCAAATGCATTATAATTTAAAAGTTAATTCGAAAATATTCCGATGAATTATACACATGTGTTAGGGCAACAGTCGTAAGTTCTAAATAGTACTCAAATAATTTATGTATTTATTTAATATTGACAGCACCGAAGCGGTTTTCATCTAGTATCTATTAACTTATAAGCTTTCTATAACTTGCTATGCAAAATATGGGTGCTGGTCGTCTAAGTCAGTCGCTGTTTTACCCTTGGAATCGATGGCTGGGCCAGTGCAATGGATTCGATTCGATCTAATCACATTCCACCCATTGGTGATGAAAATTCCCCAGCTAGGCTTCAAGTCAAGCGCTTTAAAAACGGAGGTATTAAATGGCATAGAAAGAGACGATCAAAATTCATTATATCATATGTATATAAGCAGGAATGCATGTAAAGTATATATATCCCTCCATCAGTCCGTCTGTTTCAATGCAATTTACTTACTTAGTTTAAGCAAAGCCAAACACAAACTTTAAGATTTTGGAGATAATCCTCGAACATGATTTTATCAATAAGGTTTATGTCAGGTGACCAGACAACCATAGCCAACCCGCCAGGAGATGGGTAAGCTACTGACTCTGAGGGTGCTGCAGCTCAACCTCCATAAAAGCAAAATTGCATCGACGGAACTCCTCTTTGCCGAGGATCTTTGCCTTATTCCAGTAGCAGTGGATGGCCATCGGTAAGCAGGAACAGGACCGCTTTAATCGTACTCATGCTAACCTTTTGATCTCATTACAACTCTGATCAAGTGACTGTGGTGATGCAGCTTCCTGCTACAGGACAACTGCTCCGGAGGATCTCAGGAGCCTGGTAAACTCCAACCCGAAATACCAGAAACATCTACTGGCTGCAGTCTTCTGCTCCCATATAGAGACGGCCCCGGGTACAGCTAGTCCTCGCAGTTCCTGTCCAAACAACCTTCCATACAGAGTCAGCTCAAACGTGGCGATGGACAGTGGACTGAGGGCAGCTCCAATGAAATCCCACTTCCCAGGATGCACAGAGGTGCGGATGTTAGAGCGCACTAGAACCTAGCAGCCTCTAACCTCTAGAAAAGCTGCTGGACTTCAGGACTTCAACCAACCAGCATGCCTAGACAACAGGGAAATCATTGAACACGGCAAGGGATTCGTTAGCAGCCACCACAATAAGGAATATTCTCTCAGAGCGTTTATGGACATATCCGGAGCATTCTTTGAATAACACTCTTTATTCGGAAAGTGAAAAGAACTTTGCCGTTTTAGTAATAAACCGCCTAGAAGTGACCGAGACAAGAACTCATTTAAGCTGCAGCAGGATAAAATTCGTGCTTCGCAAGACGGGGTCCTGTTAAAGGTACGATCGGGTCAAGAAGCTCCGCAGCTTATAAAGACAAGTCTGACTATCGTACTTCTGTTCGGTTAGAGATATGTGACTGAGCAGACAAGGTTGGACTCAGTAATAATATTTACACCGACGGCTCAAAAATGGAAGGAGGAGTTGGAGCGGGCATATACTGTTCAGACCCTGCAATGCGGATGTCGTATAAGCAGTATATTCCAGGCGGAAAAATTCGGCATCGGGAAAGCGGCAGAGCTTACGCAGAGCATAGACCGCCCACACGAGGCGGTCAATTTGTTAGTAGCATCGACAAATTTGCATGCAATCGTCTACGGTCGGTCCAAAAAGCACTAGATCTCCTTATCACCGAGTTCCTGTCTTCCTAAGAACTCTCCAAAGCGAGATGTATGACATATAATATACTCGTATGTACATACATACATATGTACTTATAGAGCAATAAAGCTTAAAAAGATAAATTTAACAAAGATTTAATGCGTATTCATTTTATATCGAGTTAAATCATTATAATTGTTACATTTATATTCACAAAACAAAAAATAATATTTTTTTCTGTGTGTTTTTTTATATACCGTATGACTGCACTTAGTATATAGTTGTTTTTTAATTACATCCGCCATTTGCCTTCTGCTTTGGTGGTTTTTTAATATGATTTTATTACTAGTTATTATAGAATTCATGTTTCTTTCTGCACCTAAAATTCGCACACTTATCAAAATTACTTGTCATTGGAAAGCTATCGATCTGTTACAGAAAACTATCGATTTATTAATTTGATTAAAAAATCGAATAGGGCTACATAATTCTTGAACTTTATATTGCTTTTAATATTTCTTGAAGATAAATACATATTCTGATTAATATTTTTTATTATTACAAATTATCATATAATTATTTGGGAAACATCATATATAACTGGAATGGGATGGCCGTTCTTAAAATTGAATAATGAATTAATTTTAATTTTATAAAAATTTTTACCGGCTGCTTCATTTTACCAAATATGTGAAAGCCTTGCGATAGCTTTAGACGGCGATCCTATCGACCCCTTGCCAAATCAAAAAATCTTGTTGCCAATAAGAAATAGATTTTTTTTTAATTAGCTACGTGCCAGAATGATCTTATGGTGGTGTTGAATAAACATCAATGGACCACAGAGTAAACAATTTTGTTTTTTTCTTAGTAAATAAGATCTGATTTGATGTAAAGGAAGGCATTTATTACTTTTCATTGCGGCCAATTCGCAAAAATCTTACGAAATAGAGAACCGGAACACCGATTTTGCGATTTCAAAATAAAAATCGGAAACATTTTACTTATTTGATTACCGAAGTAGGTTGAACTTGGTTTTAAAAATAAATACCGAATTTATGCCTATTTTCTTCAATTATGCGCATGAAGCTCATATCAAGTATACGCACTGCTGACCGGTATATATACTAAAATAAATAAATATACTACAAATAAAAACATAATAGAGACTTAAACTTGACTTAAACTTGGTGTAGAAAATAAGTACTTCTTTTATGCATATTTTTCATATCAAATAAAATGTTATACATTTTTTTAATAAATCCTAATCTTTACTTTTACTTTACCTTAGCATAATAATTACATTTACACTTCAAATTTAAAATAATTTTCTATTATAAACTTCTGGTTTACTATTAACTTGATACCAATAATAGAAAAATTGTGTTTGAAATTGAATTTGGTTATTATATGACATAACTAATTAAATTATCTATTTAAATAAATAGTTCTCTCTAAACCGCTGGGATGGACTTTTTTCCAGAATATGGCGTTTTTATTAAACCGTAAAAAAAACCTTTTCTTTATATTTAAATTTAAATATGGATTATATTGAAAAATAATGTACAACTTAATAATTATTTATTAATTATTTATTATTATTTATTTTATTAAATATTTTGATAGAATCACGGTACGAGGCAATCCCAACTGCTTCTCCAAAGACAAAGGTTGAGGAAAAGGAGTACCCGGCTTCCGAAGAGAAGAAAGCCGTTGAGCCAAATACACCTTCCATTATTCGATATCGATAGGTAATCGATAGGTAAAACGAAGCTCTCTCAGTCCACCACCAATTCTTTACCTCAGTAAATCAGCAGATTTGCCCGGATTATTACAATAATTACAAAACAACATAAAGAAAACTTAAAAAATACAAAAACCATTATTAGAATCATCAAAATTAAGTTTCCAAAGCTAAGAACACGTTATTGAGCAAAAATGGAAGCAGTAAGTTAAAGAAGAACTTTATACTAAGTAAAAGTTTACATTTTCTTGAATTGGTGTGATTTAAAAAATTTTGTTTTTTTCTGTATAAATATGTACATATCTATGTACAGTGGTGCTCATATACTTAAGCCACAAGACTTCAACCAAGTATTTAATCGAAAATTAAGAAAAGTTTTTATTTCACAGCTCCAATTCTTTGTGTCACATTAGCTCTATATATCAGTGCTCAAATAGAAGAATAACCAACTTATACGAATATTTATTTAACGTAAAACTTAAAAAATCTGAGAACATCTCCAAAATGTCCCGCTCACATACTTAAGCCACCTGGAAAAAAGTGGTTGAAAAAGTTAAAATTTTTCAATATTCCTTATAGTTTTAATAAATTTACTTTAATATTTAGTGAAATGACCTTTCTGCTTAAGAAAAGTGGAGCAACGCTTGGGCATTGAATCCACAAGACGTTCGCACTGTTGAGAGGTGATTTTCTTTCACTCTTCTTGCAAAATTCGCCTCAAATCATATTTGTTTGCTGTTTATTTTTGGTCAACTACTTG
>VNJU01002830.1:0-66041 GCA_008042675.1 Drosophila seguyi | reverse complement strand
TTACATAGATTTTAACAATATTCGATTCTTGGGTCGCTAACGCTATGCCAATGGCACCCTGGTATTAAAGAAGGACTTTGGTGATGACTTATACTCGGTGTCGATCGAGTGCTTTAATGATCCAAACGGCGATGGTGAATTCAAGCAGTTGCCATTTTTGATTCCTCGTCAACCCATCTGCAAAGCCCTAAAAACGTACTGGTATTATATGGAACCCTCTCTAAGGTACGGAGTGAACACAGATTTTCCCGCCATCTTCGGCCCATGTCCCCTACCGAAGGGGATATATTATGTTAAAAACGTAACCGCAAATACGGACAATTGGCCATACAATATGCAACGGGGCTTCTTCAAGGGCGTGGCCACCATATATGACAGAAAAAAAGTTGCCGGAAAAATTGAAGTGGTAACCCAAATTTTAGATCTTTCTTAACGCAATCTCGTTGCCGTAATATTTTCTATTTTTATATGCAAATTGTTGATTGGTCTAAAATGAATTCGTTTTATATAAATTTGACTATAATTATATTTAATAAACTGTGTGAATTCCCTATGATTTTATTATTTTTATCGATGTAAAATAACAATGAGCATTGTTGTCATGAGAGAAAATTCCGAGACACAGATATTTTCTTGTCAGGCTCTCATAGAAAGCCCAAAACTGCAGTGCCAGAAGATCACTAGACAGAAAGAGCCACCGAATGAAGTCGAGTGCTACTTAAATGCAAGAATTCATTGTTTTAGATGCTAAATAGCATACTCTTTATTAATGGTAAAGAAATCTTAAACTGATATTCCAAAATAATGAAAGCTGCTGTTAACGATGTTTTATATAATCTATTTCAAAGTTATTTGAAATTATCCACATAACTTTGATCAGCTAATTGTATTTTATTTAAGCATGACAATAATGTATCTCAATCCCCTCACGCTGAAAAATTCACGATGATTAGTTACATTCTTGTAACCTCATTAAAAGTTTACAATGTCAATAAATAAATTACCTAGCGAACATGGATGGCATGTTAGATTATAATTTATTTCAACGCGAATGTATAAAATGCAATGGATTCAGAAAATAACCAGCATATACCGAAGTTGTTTGCAGCTTGAAGGTATCTGATTTAGTCATGAAAAAATGTTGCAGTTTTTTATTTTTATTCAACTAATTCTGCACGGCGAGGCTTTGGTAAGTAGTTCCTTAAATAAATGGTTCTGTGTTTATTTAAATTTTACGAAATATGAATTTAATTCGCAGATCCCGTTGAAAAAAAATTACGAAGCCCGTTTTATATCTTTTACCTATTCCGGTTTAGGCGATTACGTGGATTTAAGCCATATTCGATTTTTGGGTCGCGAACGCTCTGCCAATGGCTCCGCAGAACTAAAGAAAGATTTTGGTGACGAATTATACTCGGTGTCCGCCGAGAGCTTCAACGATCCCAATGGCAATGGTGAGTACAAGCAGTTGCCAATGTTTGTTCCTCGTCAACCCATCTGCAAGGCCATGGAATCCAGCTGGAAGTACATCGAAGCCTCTGTGAAGTACGGAGTGAACACGGATTTTCCCGTCCACATTCGACCATGTCCCATACCAAAGGGGTTATACTATGTTAAAAACGTAACCGCGAAAACGGACGATTGGCCAACCATAATGCCGCGGGGCTTTCTCAAGGGCGTGGCCACCTTATATGATGGAAACGAAGTTGCTGGCACTATTGAAGTTGTAATCCAAATTTCTGATATTTCTTAAGAAAAATTTTGAGTCTTATTATTTTGAATTATTTGTATTTTTGATTTATATGATTTTCCTTTGGTTAAAATTGGTAAATTTAGTTTCTAGTAAGTTTATACTACGTGAGGTATTTTTCTAGGTACTCCAGAAACAACAACGAAAAATGTAGGCAGTAGGATATAAGCCGAAAGGACTTGATAATAGATACCGACACATCTTCTCCTATCAAGATCACAAAAGTGCCAAGAACACTTTGGCCAATGCATCCAAGAAATTCGAGAAACCCCACAATTGTGAGTGCCAAAAGATTAGCATATCTCCCAGAAGATCACTAGACAGTTGGGCTATTCGGAGATCAGAGGAAATAGCCGCTTGGCCAACACCTCCACCGATCGATTCAGCTGCCTTGATAGGGAAATCCAGCGATCCAGTGATTTTCAGAGAAATCTGATATGGCAGTGGGCGATTTTCCGGGCCAAGATTGCGATACGATCACTTGTGCGATGCGGAGATTAACGGCAAAGGACCTCCGATCTACGATCTCCGAACTCAGATCTCGGATCTCGAATCTCTACGATTTTCGGCGATGATGATGTGCACATTTTCGGCTAATCCTTCGGCTAACGCCCTGCACAGACACCGGCACAGCCACAGGAATTGCCGTCGCCGTTGTGGCTTTATGCTAATGATCGGTTCTGGTCCAGAAACTAGGCCAGAACGGGGAGGAAAACCACTCAGGACTCATTGTGCGGCGATTGTTTCGTCAAAACCGAACCAGAAAAAAAAAAGAGGAAACCGAGCCTAAATATTGCAAATCTGGCCGGGCGACTGGGCCATTGTTTTGGCCTGGTTCGTTGGCAGCGTTGCCAGCGCCGAGTGCGAAAATAAAAATCTCTTAATCGGCACTGGCGACAGCATTCAATGAGTTTTGCACTGCCTCCGGCTGGAAAACTGGACAGAGCACAGGGGTCCGAGGATGGAGAGGACCTCGGACATGCACACTGGCTCAGTGGCTCACTGGCACTTGAAACATGACAATATCAATTTGTACGTACAATGGCCTAATCTGATAATCAGTGCAAACATGTCCTTTGTGTCCATTGTGCGTGGAACAATGCAAACGGCATAGTTGTGCGCCAGGATTAGGTGCCAAAGCCAGACGACGCACAAAATAAAAAAGCAAACTAACCATAAAGGAAGTTTGGAAAAAGTTGCAGTTTTTTGGCAGGCAGCCAAACAGCGAGTTCATTACGGCACTCTATTAAATGATTAATGGCCATTTTATGGTAAACCCCGGCCCAGACGATCCCCATAAAACGAGCGATCATAAAAGGCAGACGACGAACAAAAACAAGGCGGCCGAGAGATGATCGCTGCATGTGAAATGAACTCGGAGCCGGAGCCGGAGGCGGAGGCGGAGGTCCCGCGCTCGGAACTCCGGCCTGTCAATCAAATAAACAACATAAAAATGATCGACAACAGTGACACTTTGGGCGGCAGGAATGTCGCGGATAAGCATCAACACACAAGCCCGAAGATCGGGGGAGCCAGGTTCATTTATCATCGGAGCGTTGCTTGGCTCCGGGCAATGGGAAATGGAATGGGAATCGGAGTGGGAATGGTAGCTGGTAACTGGTAACTCTGCTGGGTAGGTGTGGCTTATGCCCAGCATGAATTAATCATCGCACAAATCAAATTGAAATCACAGAGGCACAAGAACAATAAAACCGGGTGAGATATCATAACAGCAGCAACCACAATTTAATGAGTCCCGATGACACTAGACACCAGAGTCCTTGCAGAGAAGCAACCCTCTTCGGGACCTCAAATTGACTTGTTTTGCCGGGCTGAACGTTGAACTCCCCACAAATTAGTGGCTCAATTGGGTAATAAAACCAAATGTGCCAATTGCTACAAACTGCACAAACTTTTCCCCCGGCGACAACTTCTGTTCTCGGGCAGTAAGTGCCCGCAAAACAATTGTGCAATTGCATTAATTGCATTGTCGAACTGAAAACAAAAGCAGCAGGACATCGCCTCAAATGGCGACTGCATATGCCGGGATTTCTTCCGTTTCCCCTCAGCGCGTTAGAGATAGCGGCCAAGTCCACTCAATTATGTCATATCGGCGATACTAAATGGACTTTTAACTTGCTTTGATTGTATAATTTGGCCCGTTCTTCTGGGCTTACCTTTTATGGGTGGCCATTAAAAAGGCGAATGAGCTTGCTCAGATTTATCAGCGTGCACGCCATAAAGTAACAAATAAATTTAAATACTAATAATAATAAAAAGTAATACACGCACCACTCACACACACGGCGCACCGCTCGCTGCCTTTGGTGGCATCCTCGAAAAAGGATACACGAAAGGCCAAACACATTTATGGCCGGCAATTAAATGGGGCTGCCATTTGTTTTATTATAACAGCGAGCGGCATTCAACATCGCCATCATCAGGAGCAAAAGCAGCATCGGCATCAGCGATAAGACTCCGTTTTATTATTATCCTTTATGCTTTTCGTGTGCTTTTTTTTTGTGTTCTCCCCAACTGGGGGTATCCTTTGGGGGCGCCGCACACATTAGAATAGGCAAAGCTAAAACAAGACAACTTCAGGGATTTCCATCCATCAAAAATGGGATACTCTTTTAGTGTTAAAACTTGATTTGGAATTTGTTAATTAAAATAAATTAATGAAGTGTAATTGCTAATAAAATGTTATTATAAATTAATGGGAATATGATTATACATTAGAGTTGTGGGGTAGACTAAACTATAGAACACAAAGCTTCTAAGTCATTAAAATAAAAGAAGGGTCTTCATATTATTTATTAATATTACAAATAATAGAGCAACCAAATGTTTTTCTAATGATTATGCCTTAAATACTTATATTCTAGACATGATATTAAGTTAAAATTAAGCAATTTATATATTCAATTTTATAAATTCTAAAATACCAATTTAGTTTCCCAAATTAAGAGCTCCCATTTCGTTAGTGTATGAGAAGACAAGGCCATAAAAAGTCGCAATGCGCCATAAAAACAGTTAAAGCCAAGACAAAAGTCGCACAGTGGCACTCTCACACACGCGCACACCTACACCATGTACACACCAGTGCGATTTAGGAGTCGTTAAATGGGCGCATGTGTGTGTCCTGTACAAATTAAGCCTTTCTAGGCAAACAAACGAGCGCATATCCTTGTGAAGAGTATATATATATGTATAGAATATATAACAAAATGAAGAAAAAATATACAGCGAACAGATCTGAGCCCCCCGGCCCCTGCCGACCCACGCCCCTGAGCATGTGCAAAGTAGGTTGCTCAAATCGCACACAACATAAAACATTTTTAATGCCAAACAACAACAACAACAGCGAGAGTTGCAAAAAAAGGCAGAAGAGCAGACAATAAAAAAAAGCACACAAAAGGAGCATTAAAATGGCAGCTGGCAAAAGAAAATGGCCGCCCAGCGGAACCCCCATTTTCCCCCCCCATTTCTCGAAACCTCCATTTCCCATTTACCCCAGCCAAGTCGAGCTCCCCCGCTTCCACAATTGGCGGTCATACATACAGGATATTGTGTAAAAAGGATTAATGTCCTCCTTTTCTCCCTTTGTTTTAATTGCATTGAGGTTTCGAGGGAGCCGAGGGGATTTGGCCAAGAGGAATGGGCCCAAACGAAATGTAAAATGCCCAAAAGTGTCGGAAAATAAATGTATATATTATCCTATGGGGCGTAGCGCATCAGATAAAAGAGGGGTCTTGGCGGGTATTACAAATACTTTAACTAATTTTTTCCTCTTCCAGAAATACGAACCTCTTTGATAGTTTTCTTTTAATAAGTTTTAAAAGTAAACCCTTTGCGTTAACGCCTCTGCTTTTTCGGTTACCCTACAAATAAAATATATATTTGATGCCATAAAAATGTCACAGACGCCTTGAGTTATGCAGCCTGACTGTGGCTTATGTGGCGCCCCCGGCCAAATCCCACTCCCAAATCCATTCCCCATCCTTTGTCCCATTGCCATTGCCACATCTTTCTGGGGCCACAAAAGGCCAGAGCGTAACCCTTTTGTTTTGCACGGTTTTAATTTATATACGACTGCACACGAATTTATTGCTATATTATATAATTGTATTATGTAAGGGCCTCTGGTAGTTAAGATTTCTGATTTGGTTAAGGGAAATGCGAAAGTTTTTATCTCATTTTAGGGCTTTAAATTGATGTAAGAAGAGAATCGAATTTTAAAGATTTATCATGAAGATTATAAATTAGATTCCAAGGAAGTAGCATTTAATTTGTGAGCTTATTATTCTAGTTTTATTAATACAATCAAAAGCAGCTTCCATTTATATATCTCTTATTTGTTGGGCCTTCACTTAACTGGGTCCATGACTCTGAGCCCACGCTCCCAATTGCCACCATTGCATGCCCGTTCCTTATTTTTACCTTTTTGTTTTTCCCATAATTTGTGTTCATTTTATGCAGAGCCTGTGTGTGTCTCTTAGTTAAACATCTCTCATTTATATGCGCCCGGAACGGGCTTTAACTAAGCGCGGTAGCAGCTTAGCTGTCCGCACACGCAAATTTTCCACGAGCACACCTGCGGTTCCAGCCAAACTGGGAGCCAAATGCAGCATCTGGAGTTGGTGCTAAATCAGGGACCAACACTTGAAAAAAGGTCGGTGAAAATATAGAAAAGTAAATGATAGAAAAGAGAATTATTAGAAATAATTGGTATAACTTTAAAGAGAGTATTTCTTTGAGAAAAATAATTTAAAATAAAAGAATAAATAAAATATACAATAATGAAGGTGTTTAGTAGATTAGATTAACCTCCTAGTAGATTAACCTCCTACATTTTTTCTTTGTTGTAGAATACTTTAATATTTGTATAATTTAAAAGTAAAGGCATAAAATTTCTTCGAGTGCCCTGTCCGTGTCCCCGGATCAGGACAAGTTCTGGGCATGGGGGACGAGTGGCTGGGCAGCTCTTTAATTTATGTCGCTTGTCATATTTTGTTAGACACGGCGATTAATTAAAGTGCAGAACCCGAAGAGACCCCGCCAAAACCCTTGGCGAACCTCTGGGCTAATTGAAAACTGCGCCAGGAGATGGAAAACAGAAGGTAACCGCTTATTAAAAACGCAAGCCCAAAAAAAATGTATAAACGCAAGAAAAAACAAACTCAAGTGGCGCTGTTTGAGTAGTTGGCTAATAAATATCCCCGGTCAGAGCCTGTCAGTCAGTCAGTCAGTCAGTGTGTCGACTCGGTTCGGTTGGTAGGAGCATCCAGCATCAGACCGGGCCACTCAATGGCCAAGTCATCGATATTAGCCCGATTCCGCGTAGCGCGGCCTCGACGGGAAAAAAAGCGCCAATCATCGCAGGAGCGGCCTGAGTGGCAGCCACCGCCGTAAACACAAATGAGCTGCGTGAACCGAGCCCACGAAATATATTTAAAAAGTAAATTGAATTTAGTGCCAGTCATCTCGTGGGGCGAAATGCACTTCTCTCTCCCTCCGCTCCAGGGGAGGCGTGGCAGGAGACAGCTCAAGTGCACACATGACATGCTAATTAAAAGACAGCACCAGAACAGCACCGCCATCGGCTGGAGGAAATGGGTCTCCCGTATAGCAGGTACCCCTCAAGATAAGAGCTACGGTACACTTCTCGGCTAATCCCATGCTCATGCTGACTACAATTTGTCAACCGCAATTATAATGCAGTTGCGCGATGACATGTGTGAGTGGGAATCCCAGCGATATACAATGTTTTACAGTCAGTTACCTAATGCCAATTTATATGTGAAAGCACAATACTTTGCTCTTACAGTACCACAAAGTTATTAAAGCTTGAAATTGATAGGAGTAAAGACAATAAAATAATAATTATATACTAATATCAAATTTTTTTTTATAAGTTCTCAATAAACGATGTTAAATAATAACAAAGAAATATGTCATATCTATTTTCAAAACAATTGTTAAGGTTATTTCTACATAAGGGCCGTGACATATCGTTTTCAGAAACCATCTCCATCAGGTTTCCCTTGTGGAACTGGGTCTGTGACTGGTGCCGGTGGGGCCACCTCTAGGGCTCCCTGCCCACGCACTTCTCCGTAATCAGGAATCGGTAATCGTGGTAATCCGCTCCAGTTGCGCTCTCTCACTGCCGGCCGAACGATATGCCATATAATTACATAGCTTATTGTCATACGCCTATTCAGCTTATTATCCGCGGAGAAGGCGCGCGCGCGCCGTTGGCTTAACTGATCGATTTCGGCGATCGAACGGCGATAATCTACGCGGGCGAGAGATCGGATCGAAGATCAGGGATCAGGGATCGGGGATCGGGGGGTATCCAGCTCCATATTGATCTCCATTGAGGGGCTGAGGCTGGCCAACCTACCTTAAATTTGATCTGGCTTTGTTTTGGCTCACTCACTCGTGGCGCACACAGTGTCAGTCTACCGATTGTCACTCGATCGTAGGCGAGAATTTCCGATCAACAGGCTGCGGTCTCCGATTTTGATCGACGGCAGCAGGCCAAAACTAGAAGACCCCTTCAACCAGACAGCCAAGCCGATAAATACAGAGTCACAGCCGGGCCAAGATGGATCGTTGACGAAGCCACACAGCGTGTTGATTTATTCCCCATAGACTCAGACACGGTAACCGAGACCCGTTCATATATGGGTGTATATATTGCAGCTCTCTGTATATGCTCTTAGTATATGATATCTCGCAGCCAAAGTACAAATAAAAAAAAACACACACAACGCTGATGACGACTATAAAGTGAACACTGACTTAGAATGAGCAATGCCCTTATATACGTATTGAATGCAGCAAAATGGGGGTTTGATTACATAGAATTTCGTCATAAAAGCCTGATTGATTCCGGGGTTTTAAAATAAATAGATTTTGTAGATTAAATTTCTTAATGAATACTGTATTTATGTATAAGAATAACCTTTATTTCATAATTACAAGTATATATTAATATATATTCTAGAGCGCTTCTTTCTATGTTTATCTTTTATAAACTTCTAAATATTATTTTTTCCTCTGTGTAGCGCCTTGGTAAGTAAATATTATGGCATCTTAGGCATTACATTATTCCAACACCCTCGTCAACACGTATATAAGCTGCATGTACGTATTCATCAGGCGCTGCTAGTTTCGTATGCAGCTCAGGATTGTCGCTTGCTCCTCGTCGTTGTCACTGTCGACATCGTTGATCATTGCCAATGGCCAAGGCAAAAGGTAAAGACCACAGCAATAACAACAATATATTACCAACAACAGGAACAACGGCAGCGTTTGTCAATGATGATGATGTTGTTCCTTGGGGCCCTGCCACGAAAGGCTACAGAGAGAAAATTGGACATGAAATCAGAGCCTTAATTTATTTACTGTTTCATAAATAATTTTTTTAAATAAAAAATTATCAAACAATTTATTCAACTAAAGTTCCTCAAAGGTTTTGATAGGACTAAAAAGTATACAGAAAATGTAGTTATTATTTTTTTCAAGTGCCATTATGTCTTGCCTTTTCCCTTTGCGATGATTTCGTTGATCGAGACTTGCTGTTCGGGGCGCGACAAGAATAATTACAAATGTCACATGAAATCAGAAGGCTTCATAAATCAAATCAAATTATAATTAAGCATATTTGATCAGTTTGTTCGCCATGGTCCGCCGTATCTGTATGTCTTACCGCTTATCTGGGCACTCTGGTAATGGTAAATGGTAGGAGTTCCTTTGGCTCCTTGGCCTCCTGACTCCCGGACTCCAGGCTCCAACGGCCTGCTCCCTGCTCCTTATCTCTGATGCCTGTGTGGGCTATATGGGCCTAGTTTCGTTTTGTACGAGTATCTCGGTTCCATTATTGAATCATTTCTACTTATTTGGCATAAGTAATTGAATCTGTGTTTATTTATGCTGGCACTGATGATGTCGATGATGATGCGGTCAGGATAATCGCTGTCAATTCATTAATTTCCAAGGCAATCCGTGTGGCTCGGACAGTGGCAGTTGGCTAAAAGCGAAGCCAGCCGGTGGAGCTAGCCTCAGTTTTCCATATGAAACGATCACTGTAGTATCGTATTTCGTATTTGCCTTTAATACCATTAACAGCGCCATTCATTTGTCTCTGACTCACGCGAGTTGTTCCAGTTTGCCGGGCGTCTTAGAGAGCTCGATGTGTTTATTTTGACGCCATATCTCATAATTTGATTAATAAAATCCATGCGTGCCTGTGTGGGTATAATTATTTTGTCATTGATTTCGATTTCGAGACTTTAAGCCTGCGCCGGCACCGTTAAAGCCAATTTCGGCTCGTTGTGATGTTTATGGCCATAGCCATATATTGCACAATTTATCAGGAGCAAATAAAAGCAAATGAAATAAATACAAACGCCGCTCATATGTTTTGCCGGCAAGGGAAGAGAGGGAATATTTATGTTTAGATTTAAACATTTGCAAAACGAAAAGTCATAAATTACTTCCGCAGCGGCAAGGATGCGCCCAAGGATGCCAACCAGGCCCCCGGAACCACTACAATCCACATGAAAAATCTTCATTTTACGATTTTTGGCGCTCCAGAGGAGGTAGGAGGGTGGCGGGAGGTGATGGCGAAGGAAGCACAAAGCCAAACACACATATCAAGGAAGAAAAGCCAAGCTTTTCCTATGCCTGCTGAGATAAAGCGTTGGCATAGAAATCAGTGGCATGTATCTTATGGATACAGCAGCCATTTTTATTGTGGATTCACTTCTTGGTGGGAGAGGATGAAGATGGAGCTGCCGCTGCTGCTCCTGAGGTGGGCACAATTGTAGTCGCTGGGGCTGCCTCAACATTAAAATAAATATGTACAAATGCTTAGATAAATAGATACGCCAGCCAAGTGATGTGACTCCTGCAAAGGATGACAGCCAAAATGGCGCAAAAGGAGAAACTCTGGCGAAAAGAAGGAGCTGGGATACATGGGCGTAGCTAGGTTTGGGAAAACTCTTTCACTACATTTATCAGAAATTTTGAATAAATAAATCTGATTAGTTTTCTTAAGTAATTAATACTTGTTTGGAGTTAACTTATATATTTCGATATAGTTTTTTGCCTCGAAATTTTTGGTCTTTCATTGGCAGTGAAACATTCTTCACCCCCTGATCCACGTCCATGAATAATGGGGGGCTCGGCGAAAGAAGAACAGAGGCAGTTCTCATACACACAACATTTATATTTCAGCGGAGAAAGCTCGTATATTATCATAAAACAAGTTGCTGGATGCTGAGGGGTAGGGGGATGAGCGACCAAGGGGGTGCTGGGGTGAGGGGTGAGAGGCTGCCAGGCTCAGAGGGGGAGGTGGCGGTGGCGTGTGATGCGCAAAAGTCGGGTCGTAAATCTTTGCGATAACATTTTATGCGAAACATTTCTTTTTCTGGTCCAGAGGGAGCAGCAGCGGCAACAACAACAAGCGCCGTGGCAACAAAAACAACAGCAAGGACACCCACGTTAAAGGAGCGGCATGGGGTAAGTGTAGGTGGGGTTGCCAAGTGGGTGGTTGGTGGTTGCGGGTGGTTTTTCCGGCTGGCTCTCGGGAGCTGCGCTTAACATTGGCAATCGCACGGAAAATGGCGCGTACAGTGTGCTCCTGCGACTTTGTCCCCTCCTCTCTGCTTCCTTCTTCTTCTTTTTTTTCTCGTTCTGCCAAAAAGGAAAGCGGCAAAAGAAACAGCCGCAGCTGGAAGCAACAACAACAACAGCAACGAAACTTTTGGACCGTGACTTGTGGGCCAGGTTAAAGGCAATGCTTATTTTTTTCTCTCTTTTTTTTGGGGTTGCAAGGATAAGAGCAGAATGGGCCAGGATGCGCCTGCCACGTTTTATTGTTTTTGTTGTATTGCGGGTGGTTTAGGATCTACTGCTCCGCTCTGCTCTAATGTTTGAAGAATTTATGGCTTTCAGAGATGTATCTATGTGTGGCAAGGGAATGCGGCTAAGAAAAATGGTTGGGTCGAAGATTTTCCAGTGCAAATGTAGGGGACTGTACTTGAAGGATCCGCAGCTCTCCTATTTCAGGTGTTGACTGGAAGCACATGAAGAGGTTTTTGGGGACTCAAACAGAAAGAAATAATCAATTGATTAGCCCACGTGATTGGGTTATCTTAAAATTTATATTAATTGAAGTCATTAAACTTGGAAATTTGCTGAGCTTAAGCTATAAATCTCTTTTTTCATTATATAGTATAAACTCTATATTATTCAAAATTCACAATCTCTTTTCAAACTCTTCACAAATTTTTCTCTCAGTTTCTATTTATGAAAAGTGTGTCGAGTGTTTTGGCACAACAATCAACAATAACAAGAAGACATCATGAACAGGTATATCGGAATGATTGTAAGGGGAGTGAGCACCGTGAAATCTAATGCTCCAGAGGAAAATCCTTTTGACAGGACACCAACACAATGGGATACGCAACATCAAAGCCCAGCAAATGCAACACAAGGAGACCCGATGATGTGACAGTTTTTCATCAATTTCCCTCCACGAAATCCACAAAAAAAAAAAATAGAAAGCAAAATTGTTTTTGTTTGTTTTCGTGGCTGTCGTGAACCTTTAAGTGCCCGAAATCAGTGCAAGGATTCTGGTTTGGCTTTGTTGTCGCTGCATTTTTGTCAAACATGAAAGGCACTTTTCACGATTTTCCCCCTTTTGTCAGGTGCAGACGTTCGCCGCCATTGTTTGGGGGAAAGAAATGGGAAAAGAAGGGATTTCCAGTAAATGAAATTATCATAATTTTCACAGAAAGGAGCGCTCCCAGCGTAATGGCTCATAATTCCAATTTGGAGATGCAAGTTTCTCACAATTAAAATCGAATCAGGTTCAGAGAAAACTTTCTCACAGTCCCACACAGGCCAGGCCGCTGGTCGATCATAAAAATTGCAATAAAATTATGCGCCTAATTTTTGCATAACAACATTCGGCCAAAGATGTCACAACAAATCACAACAATCGGCTTGGGGTGTGGAATTTTCAGTGGTGGAGGTGTATATCTACATCCATAGAGTCCTGCAGTAACCCCTAACGATGCACAAATTGCTCGCAGGACCAGCGTTGTTGTTGTATGGGCAATAAAATGCCCAAATCGATTCGCTGCGGTCTCGCACACAAATAGAAAATCGGCGGCTACTACTCTACATCCTCTTCTGTTCCGGAACTTCCCTCTCTTGTGTTTCCCAAGTGTACTTCTTTTCTAATTAGTCTGTCTGTCGATTGCCACTGATGCTGCTGTTGCTGCGTGTTGCTGCCGTGTAATTGCTGCGGTTTGTTCAAATAATTGCGCATGCAAATTTCTATTAGTCACACGTGGCATCCGCTTAGAACCTGGATTTTACACAGCTAGAAATATGAAACTTTAAGGTAATTGTTCTTAAGGAAAATATAGTTGAAGTTAGGCTTAGTTGGTTAGATCTAAAAGTAGTTACTATAAAGATCAGGAACTATTAAATATTACAAAAAAAAAAATGCTGAAGCTTGGCTAGGATTCTAAGAAACCCGAAAAAGTGAATTAAATATTTTCCCTATTTTATGTAATTGGTTTAAATATATTTACAATTTATACTTTTAATACAGAGTGCTAACAAGCTTAGGCTCCTAAAAAATTGTATAAATATTTACATGGCAAATAATTAGAAATCTGTCATGCTACTTAATTATCTTAATTGAGTTGACTGTGGTAATTGGTCGTGTAAATCACACGTTTTTAGTTCAGTGCATGTGACTGCCTTCACCTCTTGGGCCCCCCTCCATCACCGTTCAATGCATGTTCTATCTTCGATCGGCTGCCTGTCTGCTGTGACTTTTATAATTATTTGCCAGCCAGCAGGCAGCCGAGGATGAGAATTTGATGTAATTTGGTTTTGATTCGTTGGCTGGCTCTCGTGTGCGAGATACATGACATATCTTGTATCTCGGCCGAGGGAATCTTATCTCAATTGCGACCAGGCAATTCCCCCAGCTTAAGCCGAAGCCACCACCCACTTTAGCCCACTTCCCCCAACCCAGTACCAGTCCCAAACCCAAACCCCATCCTCCCGGCCGAACGAAAGACCCAGCACACGTTTGCCGTTTGTCGTTTGCCTTTTGGTAATTTAATAGAACGATGCAATCGTCGATACGAGAATGAGAATCCGAGATTGCCGAGCGAATCTGGGGGGGAATCTGATTCAGGACGAGCTCGAGCCTTGGCAGGATTTGTCAGGCCTTAATACCAGCCAACCTCCCCCTTTCACATCCTTCTGCTATTCTGCTGGGGGGTTGCTGCCGGGCGAGGGTTGCTGGCGGGATTTGAGTTCGGATTTGAGTCCTTATCGGCGGATTAAAATCTCTGCGACGGCCACTTTTTGCGGCTTCTGCGTTCGGGCCTGCCAATTGTTGTCAGTTTAATATTTTAACACAATTATTAAATTTTTATTTGCGCTTTTTGTTCGGCGATTTAACCCTAAATGGGGAGAGTCCAGTAAACATTTTATCGCGGCTTTTTAAAGCTGCCAATTCAATTGTTATGAGTTTATTATTTTTCAAAAGTAAAAATAATAATTGCCAGTTGGCTATCAGCATATTGTTGCCATTATTAAGCGATAATTCATAAATGTTAGATGGTTTTTATTAATTTTAAAGCAAAGAAGCTTAGATAAGATTTAGTTATTTAGAGCTTGACTAATTAAAAATTAAATGGAGTTGAATCGAAATAATAATTATTCTGCTTATAGTTACAAGTAGAGCTTAAATCAAAGGCAATATTTGTTTTAATTGCATTTAAATGACACATTTTGACATTAAATGAACTGATTGCTGCTGTTGGGGACATCAGCATATTGTTGCTGGTTGCTGGCTGCTGGCTGGATTTCCCTTTTGTTATCAATGAGACCCACACAGAAGCAGTTAAAATGAAGTCAAGCGACAATTTTCATTAAAATTTTTGCATTGTTTCGCTTTTTGTGGCTTGTGTGAATGAGCGAGCAATAATAATGAAAGGCGAGCTTATGAAACAAACGGCATTTCAATCAGCAGCAACTCAATGACAACTCTGGCTGATTGCTACTGTTCTCCTTTCCCTAGTTAAACCCCTTTTTTCAACCACCCACCTCACCTGTACACAGGGAAAATTAACGAATGTGGAGAAGTTAAATTTAGATTTAAAACAATAACATAATACATTCAAATTTAACTTATTTTAAACATTCTCACGATGATTTGGACGTTTATAATTAAATTTATAAATAAAGTACACGAAAAAAATTATTAAATTTTGTGTGATTCATTATTCTTGGAAATTCTTTGCAAAATCATTGATCGAATTCATATCTATAAATGTCTTCGATCTTCTTCATTTTCCTACATCTCGGTCTCAATTTTTTTCTCTGCGTACAGATGGAACAGGTGAAAAGTTAATCTGCATGCGCTGCACGCTTTGTCGGCCAAAGTTCAGCCAAAAAGAAATCGGAGGAAAAAAAATGTTTGATAAATGACAAAGGAGTGTGTTGATGGTGGCCAGAGGGGTGGGACGGGGTAAAGGCGTTGTGGAGATCTCACACAAATGCAATTATCGTGACAAACAAAGGCGACAGGTTCACCTAGCCGGCTGATAAAGGACGTCAAAAGGATGCGCCGCAATTGAAATTGAAATCAAATAAGCAAAAGGAAAGGATTGCACTGCCAGCAGACACAGCAGAAGCAGAAACAGAAGCAACAACAACAACAGGGAGCAGCAGCATCTCCTGCAGGATTATTTTCGTAATTTGCCGATGACCACAGTTTGAACTGCTTGCACTGCTTGCTTGCCAAGCGCTCAGTTCCGGCAGCAGTAAGAGCGAGACGAGCATAGTGACCTCCGGCATGCCGTCTCTTTCCACAACTCGCCATTTTTGATTTGGGCGGCGTTTCGTTTGACACTTCATTGACTCTCTCATTGGTTACGGCGTGTGCGCAGTGGGAGAGCGTCTCTGTGCCACTCTCGGGCGCTCTCTCTCTCTCTGAGCCGCAGCAACTGTTGTTGTCGCCTAGGCGGCTGCGAAAAATAGTTTTTCGTTTCTCCTCTCATTTCTTTTCATCTTTTTTTTTTTTGCATTTTGCCAGGCTTTTGTTGTTTGCCATAATTTTTGTCACACAGCTGTCATACGCATACACAGCCACGCACACGCACACATATGCACACAGACTGCGGGAAGCTTGCATAATTTTCTCTTTTGCAAAAGTTCAGTGAACGTCAAAAATATTTGCATTGCACCAACACTCACGTGTATGTGTGTGTGCGAGAGTGCTACTTTGTATGCTGCGCGTGTGTGTGTGACACCTTTTTTGGACAAAGGTTTCGAGGTTTTCTTTCAGGAAAATTTAAGTTTGCGGACCAACTCGAGCTTTTTGCAATTTAATAAAAAACCTAGAAATTATTTCCTATGGCGAAGAAGAATAACATTGTTCAAATTTTTCATTAAAAGCGTTTTTTCGTTTTTTTGCATATATATTCGAAAATAACTCTAAGTAAATAAAATGGATAATTTTATTATATATTTTTGTATTGACATATATTTTTTTTAATATTTTAACAATAAAAAGTTCTTTTAAAATATTTAATTTACTTTTTTCATTCAAAACAATAAATGTTTTCATACGAAAATATAATTTCTTTAATAAAAATCATTAATTTTTATAAATGTTAACATAACAAAATGATTTTTTTTATGTCCAAGCTTTTTTTTTGCTCTTGTGAAAGCCATAGAAATTTCGTTTTTATTCCTTGTATTGTATTACGTTATTTTTGATTACAATTTGAAAATTATAATTATTAAATAATTACAATACTAGTAAGTCAATGTTTTACATTCACCTTATTCGAAGTTAAATAAAATCTAATTCCCCTAAGTTAAACCAAAATTCGCTGAAATTTTTACAAATATTTAAAGATTTCTTGTGCAGATATTTTGCCGACATATTTGCTGTATTGAACAGCAGCACAGGCAAAAGTTTGTGGACCCTTCTCTTAAAGCCCGATGCCCGGAACATATTTGCATCTTTGATAAGTTTTTGCGCCTGGCTTTTTATGCGGGCTAAAAACATTTGATGGCGCAGACTTTGGGGCGCTCTCACACACACTCGCCTACCCGCACACACACGTGCATGACACACAGATACGCACACACGGCGTATGATAAATAACAGTTAGCGGTGTTTACTTTCCGATGGCCTTGTGCAAAAATGTTTGCATCAATTCATTTTTCGCAGCTTTCGGTTATTGTTTTTTCTGGGCCGTGTTAATTGCTTCATTTGCGGAAAAGTCGCAGAAACTATTCGTCGCTTATTGGGCGTCAAATGGTTTCCCATTTCCCCAGACCTCCGATCCCTGGAACCAAACTATTCATCGAGCCTCATTAAAATAGCAATTTAATTTTGTCGATGGAGTGTTGATTCGATTCGATTTGGTGCAGGCAGTAAAAACTAAAACCGCCCATTAAAACTAATCACAGTCTAAAAGGCACTTTTAGATACAAATCGAACCGAGCAATTGGAATGCGGCGAACTACTTAAAATGAACTCATTAGCAAGTACAACCATCCGTCAGATACCAAACAAAAATAAAATAAGGTTGAAGAAAGTCTTCAAAGGCACTGAAGAAAATGTTTTAAATATTTATTATTATTATACTTGTGATACATAATAACTACATATAAGAAAATAAAATTAACCAACACGATTTATATCTCTTACCAATTTTCTTAGGAACTAATTTAAATTTCTTTCTGATAATCAAGAATAAATTATGGAAATTGGGATAACAATTATAAATCCATATAAAGAATATATAATGTCTATACTTATCTAAATAAATTCATTTAAATATTAAGAACTTCTTCATATCTTTAGATTACTAAAAAACCTCCATGGAAATCCATTTTTTAATTTTTAATTTAATTTAATTGAATAAACTAAAAACTGATCCTATAATGATCTCATTTTCTCGCCGTGTGTTAATCGGGGGCAGGAAAAAAATAGAGGGGGCGGCTTTTAGCTGTTAACTGTTGGTCAGTGGCCGCCGTTGGCCAAGTGAAATTAGGCAAAAGACAGGCAAGGAGGGCCAGAGCCATTAAAATCAAAGTCAATAGCCGACGACGCGTCAACTTTTCGGCTGGCTGGCTGTGGCTGCTGTGGCAAATTCTCGGGAAAAGCCATAAAACCGAAAAAAAATCCAGAGTGACAAATGAAGTAACTCCAAAATCATGCTTAAAAGCAGAGCAGCGTGTGGCTCATGCGATATCTGTATATAAAGAGACGCGTTGTTCACCGAAAATCTCAGGCAAATCAAATCATTTGTATGCGCCACGCAAGACCAAACCGAAACACTCATGCTCTCGAAAACCAGCAAATAATCGTAAAGTGAGGAGCTCGTAAAGGTTGAGAGACCAGGAGACTGGATCTGGAAGACCTCAAGACTGACCATTAACCATTAACCATCAACCATTAAAGAAGCGCCGCAGACGCTGCGAACCAACAAAAAAGGCAATGAAAATGAACGCGTGCGAAAGGAAAAAATCTATAAAAAACAAATACGTATATGTAATCCCGTAATCCGTAAGCCAAAGAAAGTAATGCCTGACCAAAATCAGTTGAATTAAATGAATAATTGAGAGAGGGCACTTGCAGAGTGTCTTAAGTGCTCAGTAGTTAGGGGTTTTGAACAATTCTTGGCTAAGACTTCTGGGATAAGTTATTAGAGTAATAGTTAGAAATGGTAATACATTAACTAAAATAGTTCTTTTCCTGAAAACCTCTATAAAAGTAACCTTTAATATTTACTTTCTATCGCTCTTCATAATGACACACATGCAAGGAATATTAATTTGTATAAATTAAACTTGATCTTGCAAATAATTAACACAAGCCTTATTAGAAATTCCTATGGCTATAAAGCCGCTTCTATCCAAGCATTTACTTGTTTGCGAAGTTGTTATCCTAGCAAACTGGATTGCTACATTAAAATTAATTATATTCAGTCTTCGTTCGTTTATTTTATGAACTTCACAACTATTCTACAAATGTTTTATATAAAGAGTTGCCTTACTGCGTAACAGTTGAATGTCGGTCTTTTTTCAATCATCAAAAGAGTGCCATAAGTTGTGGGATTTATTGTATTTCTTTTCGTAATTCCGCTCATTGGCGTTCTCAGATTTCGGTTGTGCAACGAGTGTATCAGCCGAGTGGCTCGTAAAGGATGCTGTGATCTACCGAAAACCCAGACCAAATCAACGCCTACGATTATGGCATAAACAAACAGGAGCGGAGCCAACAAGGACATGGCTTCTGATCATCTGAGGACTACAGAGATCCCCGACAGAAATCTCTGCTTCTCCTCCTCTCTCGATGCTATCAGCGAACATCTATCTCTGGCTCTTTGGAACAGAGTGTGTGACACAATATGACATCAAATTACTTGCCGCTCCGAGAGATCCGAGACTCGTTCCCTCTGCTCCTACCCTGAGACGCCCTTAAAAACATCCCACCCCATTCCTCCTTTGACCGTCCCCTGCCCGTCTACCCCTACAGTTCGCTTCCCGCACGCCCCGTCGCACACGATCGCCTATCTGATCGCAGCAATCACAAAAAAAAGAGGACAGAGAGAGGGAAAAGCGTTAACTCTCTTGTTATGCTACACTAGGAAAAAAAGTGTGTTCATAGCAAAAAGTAAACATTAAGGAAGACTCTAATTAAACAAGATTTGCCTTAAACCTATTTAAACTATTTGTAAAGACTTTAAATTTTATGTATTTACTATCCATTTTAATATCAAATAAAATTAAAAGATTGCTCCTTTAGGTTCCAATTTTAGACCGATTTTCGTTGAGTGCACACTTGGCTATTGTTGTTCCGGCCCGGCTTGGTTCCCTTGGCCTTCCCTTCACCCCGCTTTCCTTCCCTTTTCCTGGGATCTGTATGGCGAAATGCGTAAGCGCTTATCGTCCTTATCGCCAGCGTCTCATCAGCTTGAGTGGACGGCCATCAGTTGAGATTTTGTTCGGCGTTCCCCCCTTCGTCCCTTGTGTGTAATTTTTTTTAAGTAATTTGCAAAGCCCGGATCTGGATCCGTATCTGGGGCCGAATCTGCATCTGTATCTGCGACATGGCAGCGTTCATCACAAAAGATGGTGTCTCATCTGCCTCGGTTTCCCTTTTCTGTTGTAGGTGTTGAAAGAACAGCTACGAACGGGCTGATTGCTTAATGGCCTAGAGGATTCCCCGCAATCGCTCCTCGGCTGGCTAGGAAATCGTAAAATTATCCTGGCAGACACGTCGTAATTTTGCCCAGGACACCGCCATGTTAACCTTGACGCTCCCACTTCGCTCCGCTCCGATCGAACACAATGCGCAGGCTAACAATAAGTTTGCTCAGGTGCTTAGCCAAGCTTTCAGGAGCAGCAGCAGGAGCAGGAGCAGGACCTGCACACACACCATCGTACACAGGACCGGGAACGTACGGCGGAAGCCGACATCCTGACGGCCAGACATCGTCCTCGGGCTGGGGGGCTCGTGCTCGGCGTGGAAAAGTGGAAAAGCGGAAAACTCGCATGCATATGTATGAGGAGCTGAGGACTCGACGAGCGCCGGCCCTGCCCAGCTATTTGCCAAGCGTATTGGCCAGGACAAAGCACGAAGGACGAGGCAGCCAGGACGCAGGACACGGGACGGGGCAGACAAAGCTCCATGAATTGGCAAAAAAAAAAGAACGAAAGAATGAAAGCCCCCCTGCCTAGACGATGGACAAACAATGGCGGTGACCCAGGAGCGACCTCGAGGGGTCACATTGGGCCCAATGTTTGTTACATTTTAAAGATTGCAGAATTATAATTAGATTTGCAGAGATTTTTGTAAGCTTAGTAGATAAATAACCAAGAATACAACATATTTTTATAGAAATAAATATCTATAAAATGTTTTTTTTGAGGATTATTTTACAGAGTATTTCCTTAAGGTAAAGGTAAACCTTCTTTTATAGATTTTAATTAGTAATTAAATAAATAATAAAATCTCAGTCACAACAGTGTATTAACCGAGCCCCTCTTACTCTTTGGGCCCATCTTCTACTACCCCAAATCCCCTCCTGTGACGAACGTGCTTGAAATGTATGAGACAGCAAACTTCAGCATTTGCCGAGTGTCCTTAGTCCGAGCCTAGACAGATCTTTTGTTTGTTGCACTGCGTCCTTCTCCCGCCACCACCATCATCATCCATTTCGCATACGTGTCCGGGCATTTGTTGGGCTGCTAAACTGCAACTTTTTGAGGGTTGAAATGGAAAGCTCTCTGCACCGAGTGAAAGTTGAAAATCTGGACATTACATTTCAAACGCTGAAAGTATTTAGTATGTTTCGTTTCGAATCCTCACAGTTGCTGGTTCATTTTGGGTGCTTCCCCCATGTCCAACTTAATTTGCCGCTAAAATACTTAATATGAAAACAGATTTACACTGCCCGGTGGCCACAAATCACTTTCGTTCTGCAATGTCCAGGCCGCAAAGGGATATACGTACACACAGGCACACAGAGATATATGGACATGTATGCACCAGCGGAGTCGAGTGCAGGACATTTGCATAATTGACCCATGCAGGATTCGCGCACCAACTGATTTCATTTACGATGCTAGTGACCAGGAGTCCTGGCCCTGCTACCGCTCCCTGGCCCGTTTCCATTCCCTCTCCCTCCATCGTAACGTATCCATGTCCTGGCCAACGTATGCTCGAGCTTTTACCCATTTAGGCAATTTACATTTATAGCCTGGCGCATGAGGTGCTTACGAGCTGCACAGGATGTGCCGCCATTGGCGGTTGCAGCAGGAAGGGGGCCTTTTCAGGCGCGGCGAGGGGGTCCTGAAATTTACACCCGTTGCGGTTTTGCATCCAGCCAATTTTAGCCGCCGTCGTTCGTTGCTGGCAGCCAAGTTTATTATGAAATTAGAACGCATGGCCGGCATTGGCCAAGGGTTGGAGGCAGTGGGCCAAAGAGAAAGGGTAATAAATGGGGGTAAGGGATGTAAAAGCCGGCAAATGAGGGGGCAAATACGGCGTAAAGACGGACTAGGGCCGGAGGGGTGTCAGCGTGGGGGCTTCGGCGCTGCATTGCAGTCAAAAAACTGGCACATGACATATGAACTGAAACCCCCCATCGTGGTTGCCGCTATGTTGTCGCTTTGTTGTTATAGTTATTAAATTATATACTCAGCCTATAACAAAATCAACAGCAATGGAAGGCCAAGGAGCAGCCATTGCAGCGAACTGTGTAGAGAGGCGCGAATGTTTGGCGATTATTGCCAAGGGAGATGCACATAAATGGGGAAAATAAATTGATGACAGGACGAGCCAGGAATGGGATTTGGATGGGATAAAGGGGATACAATATAATATATACATATATACAAAGAGCTACATATATTTATATAAAGAATATATATAAATATATACAGATGTGTATGGAATTTTTTTGTAAACTAGTTAAACTTCATTGGGTACGCTTATTGAGAGAAGCTATTTTTAAATCCAACTGTTCTATCATGCATGACTACTAAAAATATACAATAGAAATCACAAAACAGGTCAGCATTTAACATTAATTATTTAATAGCTCTTTCCAACCATTTTTAGCTCACTCATAAGTTCGTATGGGGAAATTGCGAATTTAGTATCTTGAAATCAATAATTAATTACATTCCTTGAGCCGAATCAATCTCTAACACTGTAATTAATCAGTGCAAATATTCGTTAGCATTTTCCAGTTAATTGTGTGGATCCGTGCTCAGAAATACATTTATGGCCTCAATAATTTGTACAATAGAGGGAATCGCAGACAGAGAGATATGCAATTACTGTTGGCAATTTAAATAGAATTTTTATTGTATTTAAAAGCATGTCTGCCACTGATACTGGTTCAGACTTTGATGATGTTGATGATAATGATGATGATGATATAGCTGCTCTATTTTAGTCCGTTTATGCAATATGCATTCTACGCTCGTGTACTTATACAGAATCCGGCGACAGTTTTGGAACTAAATCAGAATTTATGCTTTGTTTAAACGCTGTAAAAATGTCGTTGATTTCTATCGCATGACAATAATTATAACAACAACCGAGCTCGGCAATAATAACCGTCTATATGGGTATATATGTACATATATGCATATACCATAGCGGAGCAAGGCAAACTGAGCGCGTATTAAAACCGATTTTATGGAGCATTTAATTGTTGCTGCTTATGAACTAACCCGAATAGAAGTTCGAGCTTAACAACCTGAGCGAGCGCTCGGCAAATTAAAAATGGTAACAAAAGGTTAACGCAAATTGTTAAAACTAAATTATACATATAAACAAAACATTTTTATGCGATTAAAATCGGAATTACACGCAACGTGCGTCGGTCATTCCAAAGGGGGGACAAAGACTGCGGGGAAAATGGGGTGTACGTGGGAGGGGAAATGGCCAGACATGGTCTATAGTTCGGGCATGACGTTGGCCCGTGTCTGGATCCTATGTATATACATATAGTACCCCCATATCCCCCTCCATCTGTCTGCTCGACGGCGTTCCACTGGAGGCACCATCGCGGCAGTCAGACGGAGCCGGAAAAGCTGCGCACGTGCTGGAAAACTGTGCATCAGAAGGAAAAGTCAAAGGCACAGCAAATGTACATGCTTTCCATTGTGTTCGCTTTAGGTTGCTGTTGGTACAATTAAAACCAAAAGAAAGTCATTTGAAAATATACCATTATTCAGAATCATTGATTAAAAATCTTTGCCACTTAAAAAATGAAACTCAATTTATTCAATATCTGATAGTATTTTGGTATCTCTGAAGTGAGACTGAAAACTGAAATCTTTATCGAGAGGTGCCACCTGTACGCCTGCTACAACTTCCTCAACCAATTGAGGCTGACGTGAACTTATCATCTGGCGATTACCCGTTGAGTTCCCAGTGCTTGACAGGCAGACGTGACAATTCATCCATTTTGATACCCATAAGTAGACATGACTGGGGGAATCTTATCGCTGAAACCCCAAAACCCATTGAGATTTCAGCGCTGGCATTCCAGTGCTGTCTCAAAGCGTACGAATTGCTGTGGGATCTTAGGTGATTTATATCAGTCAAAATTTAAATCGCAGTTTAAATATAAACAACATTTATGGTGGTCCGATGTACTTATTTAAAATCTTTTGATTATACGCGATCTTGAAAATAATTCTGAAGTGTGCCAACTGAATTAAATTTGTTGTTATCTAGTAACCCTCTAATATTAACTATTCTAGTCATAGAAGAGATTACGTTTATTGAATATAGATTGATATAAATTCAAAAAACTTTCCAAAGTAATTTCATTTCCTGTTTTCCGATTCGTCCAGAACTGAGCAAATATAATAAGACTCTCCCTCGATTGATGGATTCTGAATTGGGATCATCTTGTGGTAAGAATCGAAACACTTAGTAATAATTGCATATGTACATACATATATCTCTGAATGATTGCAATATCCGTAATTAGGTAAAGTGCTGACACTAGCCGGTGGAAATTGCCGCCAGATGATCAAGTGCGGGGTTATCTAATCTGTGGACACAGATTCAATACCCTCAGCAATACCATCTAATCGAAGATCTGGCGCTGGCGACGGCTTACTTCGCTATCCTATCCGTATCCGATAGGTATATCCTTGCACTATAGATCGTCTGGCAGATTGCCTGCGTTGTTCTGGCGGCGACACCAACACCACAGTGTTTGTTGTGTGTTGTTTGGTGTTTGTTTTTCTTCTCTGTGTTTTGTTGTTGCTTTTTTCCTCTGCGACTTGTTTGTTTCTGGCTCTTCTGTGGTTCGTCGCTCGTGTTTGGTGTTCGCACCGTTTGTTGATCTGATTTTGGTTACAGGTTTCTTAAATACAAACATATATTTTGGCAGCCGCTCAGTGTCTTTGGGAGACCGGGTCTCGGGTTGTGTCTTTATCTCGAATTATGTATCTGTAACTATCAACAGCGCTATCTGCGTCGCAGGTATTTACATACATAAACTACTTAGGTAGTCAGCCCGGGGCTTTGACAAACGGTTTATTTCGGCCATAAGCCCGTCCAGATCTGGTCATTATGAAATGCCTTGGAAAACGATCAATGCGAGAATACGAAATGTATTCAAAAATATTCATGTGGAATTAAGTCGGCCTGGGAAACTTTCGGTAAGTTTCGCAGCTGTCTTTCCTGTGCTCTCCACAGTTCCCCACCGGAGATAGCATCCTTTTGCCAGTGCACAGGTGCAGCCCCACTTAACCCTTTGGCGCCAAAAAAGTTTGCTTTTTAAATGCGAAAATCAATGCGGGGGCAAGTGTACAGTCGAAACTCTGCCACTTGGACCTCATCTGCAGTCTCATAAAAAATTTATTTTATGGAAATATAGCATCTCTTGGAGTTGGTTAACACTTTTTATAGGGAAATTCTTATAAAATTAAGGATGTAACTCTTGTTATAAAGTTACGAATGTCTTTAGTCTTTATATTCACTTTTATGCAGGTACATTAAAGAAAAGTCATAAGCATAAGATCTAAAGAAATTATTTACTTTATTGTATTCAGATGTAACTTTTTCTTACCTGATTTTCCCATTTTTCCTGGGACAAATTTAAGATAATAAATTGATTATGCTAATCCTTAGCTTTTTCTTAGAAACCTCTTGAATAATTATGGTTTCTAAACAATCCAAATATTTTATAACAAATACATTGTATGTTTTCACTAATATCTTCCCCTTTTCCAACATAATCCAAGAACAACCCAATTTACCAACAAATTCGACCTCAAAAAGTTGATTATTTAGAAGTTTGACTGTGGCAAGTAAAAAAAGCCAAAATGTTGCACACGTATTCGACTTCCTTCTTGTTGGCGCGCCTCTGTGTGCTAGCTGTTTATGCGCAGCAGATGTACAATACACATACGCACCAGCAAAGGAGCCAAGTTGCCGCGAAAATATATGAGCTCCATATTAATAATTTGCATCTAGATAGGAACTATCTTTTCGCAAAAGATGCTGTGCGCGGAGGGGGCGATGTGTAGTTCTCTTAATTTCCAGCTGCTAATTTATGCAAATTTAGCCCCGTCTGTGTGAGTGGCAGTGTGTGTGTGCCGCAGCTAGCCATCCCGCTCTCACGCCCTGGCATACGCATACACAAACATAACTCAAAAATCGTCAGACAAATCTGCACACATGTTAAAGCCCATAAATAAACCACATAATCACAAACGGAACGATCGATGATTGTTGTCACTGTTTGACAGCGGCCGAGGAAGAAGGATGGAGAGCGGCGTGGAGCGGAGCGGAGCGGAGCGAACAGACAACCAAAACGCAACGCAAATGTGTGTGTCAAGTGCAGAGAGGCGTGCCGCATAGAGATTATTGAACGATGCACTCGAGCGGAGAGGCCAACAACAGCAACAACAGCAGCAACTGCAACTGCAACCGGTTACCTGCAAAAAAACACGCCCCGCTCGCCAAGCGGAAGTGTGACAGCCATATTGTCCGCCCGGAAAACAACGGCCATCTCTCTCGCTCCCCCGGCCGCACTGCTTGACAGCGCGACCATCTTGTATGTGCCAGCACACTCACACGCACGCACGAAGGCCGGCCCTCGGCAAACGGGTTCTCCCCCTCTCTCGCTCACTCGCTCGCGCTGCCACTCGGCCCGTGTGCGTGTGCCCGTGCCCGTGTGCGCCTGTGTTGGTGGCGAGCAAGCAGCGCGCTGGTCTTTCCTGTTTGCTCGTGTTCGTTCAGTTCGATTTCAACTGTTGACGTGTTTGCAAGCGTGTTATCGTCGATTGTTCGTGCGTCCCCGTTCGCTCGTTCGTTCGTCTTTCGATTCTCGTCTCGCGGCGGTCGCCAACACCAACAACAAACAAAAGCTCAAATCGCGTCGGCAAAAATTCAGAGAGCTCAGTGTATCAAACAAAACAAATGTATCGAAAATAAGAAACAACAAAAGAAAACATCCAGAAAAACCAAGCAAACCAAGTGTGACTAATATTCGAAAGTGTTTTTGAATGAAATGTAAGATCAACAACAAGTGACAAAAACCCAGAAACCAATTTGATAATAAGCCCAGTACAATAGATTTTAACGCTAGCCCGCCGCTATCCCCCCAAAAGTTCATTATCCTTATCGAGCGATCAGAGCCGGAAAACCCGAAAATTGCTGACACGGCGTTCGAAAAATCTGGCACTTGCGCTTATCAATTTATTGCTATCAATTTTGGACAACAAAAACAAGAACCGAAACGAAGACATTTAATGAAAAGTGTTTGCTTCTTTTTTTTATTATTTCCACCTTCACCTCCACTCCAGTTATCGCTGCGCCTCTGATAGATAGATAAATTGATTGAGTTTTCGACTGAGGGAAGCAGCAGCAGGAGGAGAATCAAAAAAGTCTGCTTATTTGTTTTTCTTGCACCTTCCTCGGGAGGTAACAAATTATGTTGCCTTATCGCGCATTTCTGTAGCGCAATTGTCAATTGAGCGATAGGCATCTGGCACCTTAAAGATAGAGTCCGAACGCGGGTTGTACTATTAATTTCTCGAAGCCAAAGCAAACACAAGCGGGGCAAACAGAAGAGGTAGTCGTAGTCGAGAAAGAACTCCCGTTGATAATAATCGTTTCGAAAAGAAATCATCGAGTGCAGTGCACACATACGCACTCCTCGCTATCTATCGCTGATAAGTCCCCCAAAATTCCCCAAAAAATGTGGCTACCTGTCTAAATCAAAGGGGGGAGTTGTCTGTCCGCGATACGGCTTGAGGTTATTTCTTCGCCCAGTCGACCAGCCCAGCAATTCGAGCTCTGCGATAAATCTCTAATTCGTCCCAGATTGCGCCCACACACACGCACACGCACACTCAGGTTCACCTGCTTCCCGCGCAGGAGGCGCCGTCTCCTGACATCCCGCAGATTCGGTTGCCGAAATCCCCAGGATCTCTTTGTGCGCCTGCCTTTGTCTGCTGTGTGTGTTTAAACATTGTGACAGTGCCACAAGGCCATTGTGCGGGGACATGTTTATTAGATCCCCTGGGCGGTCATCCATCAATCAACCAATGAATGCCAAAAAAATACGATTTGCTTTCCTCCTCTATTTTTGGCAGTTCCCACACACCAAAAAACACTCACACACTCCGCAGCACCAGCCGGAGCGGATCCAAAAGTCCAATCGTAAATCAACTCGTGGTTATCCTGTACAACTGTACACCGCACCCATAAAGCCATAAAAACAATTGAACAAAAATGTAAAGCTCCCGCGATAAGAATGAGAGCGAGTGATAACGCCGGCTACCGTTAAAATCTTATCAACAGCAGACAACCAAAATAAAATACAAAAAAATAATAAAACACAACTTCAGTTGCTAAAGTTGAAATTTCTTGACTTGCAGAGCGCGAGAGTTATTGTGCGGTTAAAATGCGTAGCAATTGAGGGAGCCAGCCCGAAGACCCCCTTCCATATTAGCAGAGAGATTTAGAGCGATACAGAGATCCGATCCGATCCGATCCGACTCGATTCCTGGCCCCCGGTAGCACAGAAAAGCTTTCAAAATTATACTCGAAATGGATATGACCTCAACAGCGGAGGCTGCCGCTCGCAGCTGGTATGACAGTCCGCGCTTAGGCGGCGGCTCCTCCGGCGGCGGCGGCAATGGGGGCGGCGTCTCGCCCCAAACGAACGGCCTTGGCAGCGCCGGCAGCAGCCTGGCCCACAGCCACCACAGCCTCTCCAGCGGCGCCAGTTCTGCGGGCAGCAGCGTGGGAGCGGCCCTTGGCGGCGGCGGCGGTTCCGGACTGGACAGCAGCGACATGAGCGCCTTCTACGCCCTCGAGAGCAATGGACACCATCGGCGCTACTATCCCAGCTATCATCAGCACAGTGAGTATTATGTTCTGTACATTTAAATATTTTCCTTGAGACCTTATTGGGGAGAATAATAAAGAATAGATAAGAGCTTCTAAAAACAGTCTATCGAAGTTCATTATTGATTTGTGGGAGCTCAAAATATTGATAATAATTTTCTAAAACTTGAACATATTTATTTCCAATTAAATAAAAAGCAAACCTGACAGAAAAAGTATTCTAAAAAGGAATCAAATATTATACTACTAAACTTTGTTGCCGTTCAAATTGGCTGATTTATCACTATATTTAAACCAAGGAAGCTTCCGATTAGATTGATTACGATTTATAAATTTAACTACTAACTTTTCCAGAGGCACATTTTATATAATTACTTAAAGTAGTAATTTGTATTTTTGCTTTCAAATAAATCTAAACTGAATTCCATACAAATCACACACTTAAACTTAAAAATTCTTTGTCAAATGTCAACTAAACTTTATAGAGATTTATGGAAATTTCCCAAACAAAGTCCAATAAAATATTGTACGGGGAAAATACCGCGTATACCCTAGCCACCATTTCGATTTATGCTTTATTTAAGTAATTTCTTCCATCTTTTTTCGTCGGCTGTTCCCCCTTGGACATTTGTTCTAATGTCATTTCTAATGCGTTTTTAATGAATGTATTTTGGCGGGGGTTGCCTGATAGTCGCCGCTCTGGTTGGTATTTTACGGAGTGCGTGGGTGTTGCCGCCCCTCCGCCTTACTGCCTTCCACGGAACCAACTTCCCCCTTATGAACCGCCCAACGCCCACAAATCGATGGCTTCGCGCCTTTTTTGTGTTGCTGAGTGAGCGTTTCCTGTTGGCCGCCATTGAAATTCTGAGGGGAAAGGGGAGTAGAAACCGATAGCAATCGCCGTTGTCCTGCAGCTAGATTGTATTTCTGGAAAAAACCTAAATTAAAGTTACAGATAAAGCTAGGAAACAATTGGAGGCGATAAACCAGGGACAATGGCATCTTAGATTAAAATAGAAAAGTAGTAGTTTGAAGATCATGTAAAATTAAAGAAAAATCATTGAAGCAAAACTTACAAGAAAATATTTATAACTAAGACATAAAATATGTATAACATAAATGTTTTAATCATTATTTTGAAGCTCAAAATGTGTACACTCTTTGGAAAAACAAAACGAAAGTCCCATTTACCATTTCTTCTTATTCCCTCTTTTATAACTCTATTATGATTGTAGTTTTTCCCTAGCTAAACTGTGTTGTTTTCTTTTAGTTGAGTTTTCTCCTAATTGCCTGAAATTTGTTCCTAGGCCAGACTGAAAATGATCTATGCTCATTAGGGAGAGAGAGCCTCCGAAAAAAAGCGCGCAGACGACATTATTTTCGTTTTTCTGTTTTATTTTTATACATATTTAGTATTTTTTTTTTTTGCCAAAGAGCTCTGAGGTGTGTGTGTGTGAGGTTCACACGCCTCCAAAAAAAATTTCCAGTTCCGCTAAGTTAATTTTCAATTTGAGCCACCGTTGTTGGCTCGGTTTTCTGTTTTGGGCTTTCAGTTTTCTGCGCTGAGAGTCACTGTGACTGCTGTCAGTTTTGACAGTTGATGCCCCAAACCATTTTCACTTGGCACTTAGCATTGCCGGGCCCATTGTTGTTGCAGCTTTTGGGATTTGGCCGCTGTTGCTGCTGCTGCTGCTGCTGCTGCCTGGCATGGCTTTTGGTTTTATTTCTCAGCTCGGTTTGCATTTTGACAGTTCCACGTAAACGCAGCGAACACCCAAACGTGACATGCATCAATGCGGCGTGGTCGCTGAATTTATTTCCTGCTCTTCGAGTGTGCAAAATTTTAATTTAAAATTTCAGCTCAGTGCCCGCGTAACTCCCCTTGACACCCCGTAACTCCCGACTCCGATTCAAACCCCGATCCCCATTCCCAACCCAAAACCCGCGATCCCTGCGGAATGTCGGGCTAAGTGAGGCTGCAACTGCAAAGTGATCAATCAGCTCGCGGAGGCTGTGTGCCGAGGCCATTCCTTTTGCATTTATGTTTAATTCATGTTATTCATATGCCGACTTTATTGATGCTTGATTTGATTCCATCCAGCGATCCCCCAGTCGCTGCTGTAATTCATTCATGCCGCGATTTGGACTCGCATTCGGATTCGGATTCGGCATCAGACTGGGATTCAAATCGTTTGACAGACAGTTTGTCTGGGGAGTGGAGCGAAGTGGCACTCGACGGACGGCCGGGCACCTGTGGCGAGCGTTGATTTTAAAATTCATTAGTCTGCATATGTCACATCTCGGGAGGGATTAAGGAGACCCAAGCACCCCCCTCTCTCTCAAAAAAGAGTTGGGGCTGTCAGAAGCCCAATTTAGTTGTCAATTATGAGGGGCCGTCTGGCACGGCCTTAGTTGCTGTCATTAGTGGCAAATTAAGCAACTAGGGCGGCATCGGTGTTACTCTCTACTCCAGCGCCATATACTCTTCGGGCCAATGCAGTTTAATGGCCAACACACTCTGAGACGCACACAAACACACTAACTTAAACACACTCCCTCGGAGATTTTTATGAAAGCCCAGGCCATAAAAACCAACGACAACAAATGTGAAATTTAAATTTCAAAAGCAAACATGCCGAAAATTTTGGCAATAACTTTGGTCTGCCGCGTGACTCTGTGGCGTTGTGTGTGTGTGTGTATGAGCTTTTGTTTTATTTTTCTACATTTTTTCATCTTGACTCGCTTTTTTCTCAAACATTTTCGATGAAAACAACATACACACAACCTCTTGTTTTTGTCCCTCTTTTTCTTTATTTCTTTGTTTTGGTATTTTGCTATTTGTCTTGGACATGATTGTACACTTTTGCGGCCATTGGGTATTTATCTGGCTAAAAGGAAATACTACAAGGGTTATATAAATTGTAACTATGATTTTGCTTACTTAATACCATAGTTGGGATGCCAGCAGTTTAACACCAACTCCCCTATAAAAATAACCATTTAAGACCCCATTTGCATTTAGCCAATTAAGTTAATGTTGGCCATAAAAAAGATTATCGAAATAAAATGAAACATAAAATGGGACCACAGGTAGTCTATATATATATATAGTTTTTAAAGGAATCTTTGGTATTTCATGGTGTTAGAAGTTAAGTAATAACCTTAAATGAGAGCATCTGAAATTCGTCAAGTCATCGCGGCTTGTTTGAATTTAGCTTTTTTCCGCTCGCTCCGTCGGCTGTTAAAGCTCGAGCATAAAATTTATTTTTAATTACCCCGAGCGAACCGAACGTTTGAATATTTGTTTGGCCCGCAAAAATATATATATATATGCAATTCGAACCGAGCGAGTATAGCCATTGCACTCGCACTCTGAGCGAGAGATAGATAGATGCCCCGATAGAGATAGCGATATCCGAGGTCCAAGTTTTTGACAATATTTGTGTGTGTCGTGCATTTTCATTTGTTGCTGGCAACTTTTTCGGCTTATCTCTGAGGCGAAATCGGGCAAATGAAAAGTTTTTGCCTTTCTGCGGCCGCTCAGCTCTGCTCATAATTCGAGAAGCTGAAAGTTCCCACAGCCACTTAACGCAAATGTCACGCACAGTGGGCTGCTGCTGCGACTGCTGCTGCACTGCTGGCCACAAAGGATATCAAATGCAATGCGGGCCCATTGAAAAGGCTAACCAAATCGAGCTCCTGTTCCCTTTTGCCCCTTTGGAGAGCCTATCCAGAGCCAGCTACCAGGTGTTGCACTTGAAGCGCTGGCCACTCATAAATTTTCATGCGGCCAGGCCCGAAAGCGCATAAGCATAAGCCGGGCCTGGACTGGACTGGAGTTTCCAAGAAATTACAAACAGCCAACTTGGCTAGCCAAGTTGGGGCTGGGCCGTAATAGTTGTTGTAATTTACCGACTGCAACCACGAGCCTTTTGGCCTTACTGTCGGTCGGTCGCAGCTATATAGCCTGTATATGTATATAGCGTGCCGTGGCCAGAATCTCGGCGGCAAATCTTAATCCCGGTGCGCAAGTTTTCAGCGAATTGTGTGCGAGTGGATGGCCTATAAAAGTGAGTTATGGTATTGCAATTGAACAGCTGGGCCACCGCTGCGTATGATTGATGTGCGTTTTGTACTGGAACAAAGTCTTTGCAACTCCTTGACAAAACTCACCACACACAGGGGAAAAGAGTTTAGGGAACAAAATAGAACAAGAACCATTTATGATATGCAAAAGATATCTTTAAGTAAAAACATTAATTAATTGTTAATATTTAAAGTACAGAATTTCGAATGTTGCGTGCCTCATAAAAGTATATTCCTTAAATGATTTTCTAGTTTATTCTTTATTCATTCTCTATTCAATTCGCTTTGATTAAAGTGTCTGCCAAATCATGCCACATTAATTATGACCCAAATTCCTGGAAGCATTCCTTACATCGTACGATCCATTGAGCGGCAAAGTTGAAGCGCTGTTTGTGTTATATTGCTCGTTGCATTGACAGTGCCGGTCATTCATTCAACCGCCCGCGTTGTATGTTGCACATGTTGCTGCTGGAGATGTTGCTGCTGTTGCTGCCGCTTCTGCTGCTGCTGCTGCGGCTGCTGCTGGCGCGATGTTTTAATTAGTCGTGGCACAGCGAACTGTCTTTGCTTAATTAAATGACATAATTATAAGAATGTGCTGGGGCAGGACCGAGGCAAGCTCAGCCTACGCCAAAATGCCACATGCAACACGTGATGTTGCGGCTGCTGCCGCTGTCGTTGACATTGCGGCGATGCTTCAATTAATTTGCACTCCAGCAGCACAGCAACTGTTGGTGTTGCAATGGCCTGTTGCTGCTTTGCATGCCGCTGTGTCTGAGCCAAAGGTGCCGCCACATTGTCCATTGTCCGCTGCAGCAACATCAAGAGCTGCAGCAGCAGCAAAAGCAACGTCCACATTCCCATTGGCAACACGTTTCGCATTCTAATTTGACGTTCACTGGACTGCGGCTAGTTTGCCTAGTGTGAACAGCTGTCCTTCAATCACTATCAATGTCGCCTGATGTTGCTATGTTGCTCCGTGGCCGTTGCCGTTGCCGTTGCCATTGCCATTGCCGTGTTGCTTCAATCTGGCCAAGATGGCGACTCCTTTAAAGCTTGCCGCCGCCTGCTGAATCCTCCGGTTTCTTCTGGCTTCTGGCGAACTGGGCCGGAAGTCTTGGGCCTGTCATTTGTCAGCCGCGTTTTCCAGGAACTTGTTCATATACCCAAGAGTGAGAGAAAGAGAAAAATGCGAATATGGTTATGCCTTGTGATGTGGCATCATCAATAAGCCGGCTACTGGGCCTCGTTATTAATTTGTTAAATCAAAAAGCAGCTCTGCGGCGATTTATATCGCCCGGCGAGACAAAAGCTTACGCATGGCAGCAGCATGCTGCTGTTTCTGTTGCTGCCTGTGTTGCTGCTGTTGTTGTGATTTGTCTAACACAGCGAGGGGTCAATATGAGCCCCCATTCTCCCCCTTCTGCCTCCCCCTAACAGATGACCATACAAAGAGCCCAGCAGTGGCATTCATTAATTTTGCAGCAGACACAGAAGTTGCAGATCCACAACAGCAACAGCAGCAGCAACAGCACCGGCACCAGGCTCCTTAGCCGCTCCTCACGATTTGTGAATGCAATTACAATATTGAATATTAGCGCATTGTTGCTGCCCCCGCTGTCAATGCAGCAGCCACTTGCAACTTGCAGCAACGACAGCGCACCAACATTTGTTGTGTGCCGCTGATAAATTGTGGCTAATACATTTGTGCAGCCCGTGGTCCCATTGCAGTGTCAAGTTTACAAATGACTTTTGCGACATTCGCCAGAGATCTTTGGCGCTGATCTCGAATCAAAATTAATCGAGCGCCCCGCAAAAGAGTCATTGTACTCGCAGGCAAATTGCTTCCCAGAAATGGCCAAGTTTAACTATCGAAATAGAACAATCTTACCGGGAATTTGAATTCGAACGAGATGAGACAGAGGCCAACGAGACCACGAGACCACCTGTAAATGGGTTCTAACAAATGACGCCTCTCTAATTAACATTTGTCAATGTTGCTGTCTTCCAAAGTGGTAAACTGGTTCGTTGGGCCCAGCAACGCGCACCAATAAAACCAATAAAAAAAAAATAAGCGGGCAACAAAAAACTGTGCAGAATTCTCGGGGTTCACAGAAATATGTGTCGCAAGAGACGCCGCCAAAAATTTGTTGGCAATGCGCGTGCAGCATTCGCGATCCGAAGGAGCAACATCACGATTTTCGTCGCTTTTCGTTTGCAGCCTTTTTTGGTGGCCGAAAACTGTTTAGCATAATTTTTAGCATCCTCCGCGGCCGCTCATCTTTTGTTGGCGGCGCGTGTGTTTAATAAAATATTTTATTAATATGCGAATATGCCAGCAGTGGACGCTCCAACAGCGGCAGCAGCAACCTCACAAGAGTCCAAGACTCGAGGTCGCATCAATTGAATTTCTCAAGCTCGGCTTATGAATTTATGCAACGTTTTCCCCGCGATTCTTTTGCTGTTTTTTTTTTCGAAAGGCATTGTCTTTGTGTTTGGCCCTTTGTTGTGATAAATGTCAACGCGTTCTTATTTATGACATGTGAAGGGGCCCCCGGTGGTGGTCCACGCAACATTGCAACAGCAACAGCAACAATCCTGGCGGCGGCAACATCCCGATTCCGATTCCGATCCCGATGCCGATCCCGCGAACAACAGCAACTTGTCAGCGGATCTTCGCGCGATCACTTCAAACGCTGCCTTTGAGTGACCAAATTTGGTTTTGCCATATAAAAACTTGTCAATTTTAATGATTTCGCTGACGCTTCGAACTGTCATAAGTGCGCCCGCAGGCATTTCTGGACAGGATTCGCGCATCCTTTTCGGGCGGGGTGTCCGCTCATTAGCCGCGCCGGTGGCCCAGGCCCCAGCTAAAAAAAAAAAAAAAACAACTTCCCAACCAACTGTCAGTTGGTCCTTGTGACTGACTTGACTGGCTGAGTGACAGTGCGGCTTAGCATTTGCATAAGTTGGCATTGCGTGGCCAGGATTCCAGTTCAATGCACGCGCCTTTTTGTGCCAACTTGCAGCCGCATTATTAGCATTTCTTTAGTTTTATTTTTATTTTTTTTCTCTGTTCACCCACCACCGGCGTTGCAAATGTTGCAAATGGCCACAAAAATGGCGCATTTCAGAGAAACCCAGCCCCAGTCCCAGTTCCATTCCTCAGCCGCAGCCGCAGCCCAACTCCCAACTGTAGCAGCTTGTTGTTGTCAACCAGCTTTTCCTTAACATTTTGTTATTTTTCCTTTTTTTTTTTTTTTTGTTATGTTGTGGCCACAACATTGTGGCACGTATGCAAAAGCTGGGCCAGGCCACGTAATTCACACGTTTTGGCCGCGGCGAAGCAGTATTGTTTTTCGGAGCGAAATTCCCGTCTCATCGCTGTACGCTCTCGGCGTCAATTATAAAGCAATTAATAACCCAGAGAATTCCTCGATTCCATAATTCCACAAAAAAAGACAACAAGAAATAAATAAATGAGAGCATTTTCCAGGGGCAGTGCGTTGTGCAACGGCATAACTTACAAGCCGGGGCAGCAGCTACTTGAGTTATTAAACGCATTATCATAAATACAATTGACAACTTATGACTAATGATAAGCTGGCATGCAACGCTGCAAATAAAGTGTTAATAATATAGATGGCGGAGGCAGCGCAGTTTGCGCTTAATAATGCAGCCCCGGCCTCTGTCAGTCAGTCACTCACTTGGCCATTCCGTCAGTCAGCCAGAGCCAGAGCCAGTCCTTCGGGCAGTCATCCAGCCATCCAGTCACCAAGTCATCCGGCCATCCAGCCATACAGCCATCCAGTCATCCGTCAGTCAGTCGGAGTCACGCAACTGCAGAAAGCAAAAAAATAATTAAAACAAACAAGCGCGCAAAATGCTAAGCAGTCGGGAGACCCGAGTTTCAGCTTCAGTTTCAGCTACTGCTAGTTGTGCACCGAAAGAAAAAGAATACCAAGTAGCTTAAGAGGCACTGGGAGAAATTTGATAGCAAGACTTTGTAAGCATTTTCTGCTTAGCATATCATTTATGAATTATTTTCTTCATTTTCCTGAATTATGAGACTTGCCATACCCATTTTAATCATATAAATATGGATTATTTTTCCGTGTGCTACTATTAACTATCAAGGTGTCTTGGAGCAGCCAAAACTGACCTACCTGCTGAGCGCTCGATCTCGAGCTGGCGGTGGTGGCTAAAACTGGAATCCGTTATAGTTTATGGCTCGTTGCTGGCTGCCTGTGTTGCTGCTGCTGCATGCTTAAACAATTTCCAATTTTGGAGCAGGTGTAACAGCGGCAGCGGAGAGACAACACTTGACCGCATTTTGGAGCCACGCGCCTACAACGGCAACCTGGAGTCGACACCGTCACCCGTTGAGCAGGTGAAAAGTCCCAGGTCCTTGTTCCTCGAGGGGTAGCTCTGGCTATAAATTAAGCCACCGCCTGCAGACAGGGTCAGAGTCAAGCTGCAGCAGGATTCCCTCGTCCTGGCCTGACTTGGTCTTCGTTCGCATGATTGATTGCTGGCCTCCGCTAGAGGGCAGGAAGCAGCTGAATCCACTAATCGACTGCCACTGACATCTCACATAAGTTCCTTGGAAAATACCCCAGAGATACATAGAGAAACGAGAGAGAGCGAGCTGCGCTCGTTTGCGGATTTGATTTCCCTCGATTGATAACGCCCAGCATTTGGCACCCCTAATCCGGCAGCTCGGTTGGTGTGAATTTAATTTACCAGAGAGCTGGCAATCCTTTTTTGTCCTCCTTATCGGGTTGGGCTTTGAGGAGATCTGCCTGCTCCCTGCTCCCTGCTCCGCTCGTTGTCCTTTGTTGTCCTGTCCCCCTGGCCATTCACATTCAAATGATGCTGCTGCTACGCTTGTGTGTGACGAGATGGCCGAAATGATAACTTTCCGGGCAGCTGATGCATTTTACTAATTGCGGCCATTTCATCTGGTTTTTCTGTCATCTTCAAATGTCCAACACGTCCGGCTAAGTGCATACGAACCTGCCTACGTACACATACACAGAGATTAATTATGTCATTCACGTCGTCGTCAAGCGTCAGCTTCGATTGCAATTAAAAGGCGCTTTAAGCCAGGTTTTTGGATTTGGATTTGCCTTAGATTGCCGGCTCTTTTTGGATGGACAGGCGCTGAGAGCGTTGAGCGCTGTCAAACGCTTTTAAAATGTCCCAGCCGGGCGAGAGAAGGAGAAAGAGAGAGAGAACGGCGGCTTTTGTGGCTTTGATCTGTCAGTTTGAAGAAATCAAGCGCAGGCCAAAAACTTCAAAATGTTTTCTTTTTCTTTGCTGGATTTGGATACTCTTTAAGAGAGTACTTGTAGTTGTATAAATTCATTAAAAATTATAAGGAAATAAGTCCGTAGCTTTACTCCTAAAAGATCAACAGAAATATTTTATATTAATCCTTCTTTAACAAGTCTCCTTATGATTCTTTTAATATTTTGTTTAAAATTAATACAAAAGTAAGAGTACAATAACTTCTTTCAGCTTAACATCTCTTCACTAAATTTTTTATTATTTTTACTCTTGTTTTTTATTATTACCTTACCGCTTTTGTTGTTGCTGTGTAGAACGTGTCAGGCTGGCTTTTATATTTTTTTTTGGCCTGGAGACGACGACCAAGGGCAGCGTTTTCCACCAGCACGAGCTTTGCATATACAGCAACAAAAAAATGTCGTTCTTTTTGTTTCAAGTTTGCAACTTTAATTGCCGTGTACTCAGCTTCAGGTTGATTTATTAGCGAATTGTTTTATACGAGCGGCGAACGGCCTCAGCTCAGAAAGCACAAAAAAACAAATTAAACAGGTAAAGAGTGAGTCATACTCGCCGGGATTAACATTAACAGCCCGCCGAGCTATCGCCAACACCATCGGCTGGTAAATTGAAAGTTTCGCCATGCCAATTAAAGAACGCATCGGACATTGATTTGGCAACGGGCCGAAAGATGCCATGGAGAGCCTGGCCATATAATTTAGCATGACCAATGGTATTATTTCCCTCGATCTTGCTAAATTATATACCCGCGCAGTGACGACTTCATATGGCGGGGGTTTGGATCGTTTCATCAGCTTCGATTGGGGTTACGCTTTTTCTCTCTCCGATTTTATTTGACTTGTCGTTGGCGCAAAAGTGTGAAGTCTGCACCGCAGATCGGGGAAAAAGCAATAAGCACATTTGATTGAGGCATCGCACTGGGAAAAGTCTTGGCGAGTTGCAAGTTGCAGGTTGCCGGTTGCAGGGTTCTGACGTTTCTGCTTCTGATGCGATGCTGCTGCTGCGGCGGCAGCAGCTAATTTCTATAATCAGGCACACGTACATATAATATCGCCACTAAAGCACTGTTATTAGGATAATCAAATGGGTATTATCGCAGACAGCGATCCGGCAAAACCAGCGTTCGAGCCATCCCCATCGATCAGGTTCTTTGTGGTTGCTTATGGAGAATGAGGAATACTCTTTATGCATTTTTGAAGCTCTGTGAATGATATACTTTTTTTGGCCATAAAAATGTTAAAATAATTTAATTAGTTCTTAAATATTGTAGCATTTATAGTATATAGATTTCCATCCAAGAATTGTAGAAAATATTGTAGGAAAAGATTTTAAATAATACATAGCTTTACTTATACGAGCCTATACAAAGAATCTCTTCATAAACTTGAACTTCCATTATTTTATTCCCCTCTAAAGAGTATTTGAAATTCACTTTGTGATTTTTTCATACAAACTTTCCTTTACACTCTGCCTTTTGACTCTTGTCTTGGTTTGGCCTAATCCATCTTGGCGAGCAATGAACTGACCTACTGTTGGCCAACCAGCTCCGACTGCTGTTTCTCCTGCTGCGGCTGCTCCTGCCGGTGCTGCTGCTGCTGCTGCTGCATAATCAAAAATAATTTCACATACAAACAAGCCCCGAGGGCCAGCGACTCGCGACTCTTTGGGGAGCTGCAGCCGATATTAATGATAATAATAAGAATAAGTGCGCCCCAAACAATTGCAACGTGCCCCCTCGATAATGCCCCTCCTGCGAGGATATGGGGATCTGTCCGATCCCTCCTCGATCGCTGGATGGGATAGGATCGGATCGGCTTGGAGTCGAACCGAGACTGGGACTGGGACTTCGACTGGGAGTCGAACTGGGATCGATGGAGTAACCGGCAGCATTGGCGCACATAAATCTCACTTGGTGTCTGCTAAATTATACACTGCCAGACATTTAGGCTACACTTTTAGCCGGGCCAAAAGCCGAGGTGAGCCGGCCCGAGCCGTTGATCGATCTTTTTAGCTCTGGGACAAAAGTTTAACGCGATTGTTTATGATACAAATTAAACAATTTATGACAATGCAGAAGTCCCCCCTCGCTCGCCGGCTTGCCTCTCTGTGGCTCTATGGTCTCTTGCCATATGCAAAGTTGGCCCGAAGGCCATTCTGAGGCGGCTCTTTCTCTCGCTGGTGTTTCATAAATTATAACGCAGCTTTTCCGCAAATTTGCGCGGCAGCCACAGAGGAAAATATGAAGAGTAGGAACGGCCGGAGAGAGACGGTGCGTCATTTATTACGAATTTTGATCGCTTCTGGTCGCGGCTTAGTCGGTTAATCTTCGTTATAAATTCGGGCCATAATTGATTTAATGCAGCATTTAACTTGATTTTTAACCCCCTTCGTTGTTTTTTTTGCAGCATCCCGCATGCCCTCCACCCATGCCACGCCCCAGGTGTGCCGGCCGCACTTCCACACCCCGCTGAGTCCATGGCTGACCAGCGAGCACAAGTCCTTCGCCCCCGCCAGCGCCTGGAGCATGGGCCAGTTCGCCTGCCCGCAGGAGCCGCAGGTGGAGCACAAGCTGGGCCAGATGGGCCAGGGCCATCAGACGACGGCCGCCGGCCAGCACTCGTTCCCCTTCCCGCCGACGCCGCCAAAGGACTCCACGCCCGATTCCGTGCAAACCGGTCCATCGGAGTATCAGGTAAGAGTTAGCTTATCGAAGGGAGTTATCGGTTTTATCGATTCAGTTTGGATGAGACTACAATGATTACACATTTTTTTATGGATTTAAAAACAATTACAAGGTTTAATTTGTAAAGCAATAATGAATAATGGAATGAATAATGAAAATGAAATATGTTGAGCAGTTTTAAATAGGTTTATCGATTGTTTTTAGGCAGTTATCGTGAGCTTTTTTAATAATTCTCGAAACCATAAACTCAAGATAATTTAGCTTACGCTTTTAAGTGCCTCATTGAGGTCCAAAATGTAAACTTTCTTTGCATTTTAAGTCTTGAAATTTAAAACTTTAATGATCACTTAGGTTTAATAAAAATAGTAAACGTTTAATTAGCTTCCCAGCTTCCTGAACTAACCCGTATCCCCGATCTGTTCGCAGGCCGTGATGAACGCATTCATGCACCAGCAGGCCACTGGCTCTACCTCACTGACGGACGCCAGCTGTGCGTTGGACATCAAGCCGTCGATCCAGAACGGCAGCGCGAACGGCTCCTCCGGCAGCGGACCCAGCCAGAGTTCGGCGCCCAAGCAGCGCGAAGGTACTACCACTAATCCCAGCTCCAACTCCAGCAGCAGTCAGCAGCAGCAGCAGCAGCAACAGCAGCAGCAGCAGCAACAACAGCAGCAGCAGCAGGGCAGCAGCAACAGTAACAACAACGCTAGCAGCAACTCCTCCGCCTCATCCGCCGCAGCAGCAGCAGCAGCAGCAGCCGCTGCCGCCTCCCTGTCCGCCTCAGCAGCCGCCGCAGCCACGTCCTCGAACGGTCTGTTCGAGGGCACGGCCCAAGCCCACTATGCCTCCCAGAACAACGGCGGCGGCGGAAGCAGCGGTGGCAGCGGTAGCGGCGGCTACGACAGCAGCAGCTATGCCTCCTATCACCAGGCAGCCGCCCATCATCAGGCGGCAGCGGTGGCGGCGGCGAATATGTTCCAAAGTTCCTCGGTGGCCGCGGCTGCAGTGCGTCACAGCATGGCTGCGGCGCAGGCGCACCACCATCACCATCACCATCATAGTGGACACCACCACAGCGGATCGTCCTCCGGGGCGGGCATGCATTCGCTTGGTGGCTCCGTCACTGGCATGGGCAGCATGAGTGGTGGCAGCGGCGGTGGCAACGGAGGAGGAGGAGGAGCGGGATCCGGATCCCTGAGCGGCCATGGCGGCGGATCGGCGGGCAATGGCAGTTCCGGACTGGACATCAAGCCCGTGCGAACGAAACCCCGGACGAGTGCTGGTAAGCAAGACAAAAGCCTCTAGACATTATGCGATCTCGGTGTGGGTGAATAATCATTGTTACTCGTTATCGATGGCCGTCGATTGTTTAACCATTTAATTATGTTTATCTCAGTGTTGTGTGCAATGTGACTGTTTGCAGGGTTTATTTAAATTTAAATATTTAATAGAGTTCAAGAAAATTCGAGATGTTCCTAGTAATTCATTGAACTAAAATTTATTTGCTTAACTTACGAATAAACCAAAGATAAATTCCCTGTAAACAGTCTCAAAGTGAACCACTTATTGTTTAGTTTTCACTTTAGTTTGTAGTTATCATTTTGAAAGCCAACCCATCCCACCAACCAACCCCCTCACCATCTGCCCCCCGCTTACTTTGATTGCCACTGCTCTTTCACACGCTCACGTGGGAAGCCCAAGTTCGAGTTTGAGTTCGAGAGCTGAAGTCCGAATCCGCGACCGTACTTCCATCACTTAACTCCTGCACCACTTCGCCCCGCCGCCACCAGAAGCTCCGGCACTTGACATGTGCTCGGGAGCAGCATGCTGGCCACATTCCCGCCACTTGAGCATGTTTCCTGCCCGCGTAAAAATATGCAGAAAGATCCCAGGGCAGAAGAGAAGCCCTTCCAGGCACAGTCCCCTCCCCCTCCTGCTTCGCTCCGCCAACGTTGCGTATACGCCATGAAATCACCACATTACAATGACAACAACGGCAACAACAATAGCTGCATTTGCGGCAGCAACTTCAATGCTATTGTCAACGCTTCATGTTGCCGTTGTTGTTGTTGTTGCTGTTGTGGTTGTTAATTACTTCATGTTGCTGCCGCTGCTGCTGCTGTTTGCAAAGACCCACCACACAAACAAGCACACATTCATTCGCATTCGCTGCGGAAGTTGCAGCCTGCTGCACCTGCTTTAGCGTTGCGTTTTTGCATGGCCCGGCAGCAGCAGCAGCAGTGGCAGTGGCAGCAGCAGCAGAAAAAACAAGCCGCAACAACAGCAACATCAGCAACAACGACATCTTTATAGCCGCCACTCGGGCCATGCGTGAGGGTCGCTCTGCTGCCAACAGTTAACAGCCAAACAGCCAACCCCCAAAAACCCGAAGTAAACCAGCCAAGAAAACCAACTGGCAAAAGGCATAACAGCCACATTAGTCACAGCAGCTATATTAGTGTTAGTAGTGGCTATACTAGCTGTTAGTTTTGGGTCTACCTTCTGTTAGGGATAATATTAGTCAACAGCTAAATTAAGAGGAACAAAAGCCAGGAAACTAAAAAGGAACTAAACTAAAATATAAGTTAGTTTTAGAAAGGACTCCTTATTCCAAAAGACCAACCATCTTCTATCAAGTTGATACTATAAAACACATTTTTACAAGCATAAAGGCCTCATAAAAAAAACCCAAAAACACAACTATATACATACATCTGTGAACTTGCAACTAACCTCCGGTTAAGGGCAAATTGTTAGGCACTCGCCGTGCTTTGCACCTTTCGCACCGCCGCCAAAATGCAATTGTTCGTTTGTTACGTTTCATTACAACACACCGAGCGCACCTTGCTTTCCAGCTGCACCCACTAAATGCAAATAGAGGCGAGATTCGTACCCGTATGAGCCATATAATCATGACTGTATAACGGCCACAAAATGAGGAAGCAGCTCGAGAAAAATACAAACTAAAAAATTAACAAGAAGGAAAGACACGTGAAGAGGGAGAAGTCGCCTGACAAAACGCTGGCAGATTTTATTTTATTTCATTTTCTTGGCCTGGCGACAGTTTTTGACTCTTTTTTTTTTTTTGTCTTACTCCCTAACTAACCACAAGGCAGCGCAGGGGGATGAGATGAAATGAGATGAGATGAGAAGTGGGGGGAGGGGACAAAAAAAAAAAACATTGTCTGCCTTCGTTAGTCCCGGCAGCATCTTGTTGCCTGTATTTATTTATCGTTTATCGCATCGCTGGCGATAAGTTTTTCGGGCGCAAGAACATGTGTTGTGGCTTTTGTGGCTGGTTGCCACCGCAGAATCCAGACCGTCGGAGGCTGGAGAATTCAGAATTGAGAAAACGTCGAGTCCGAGAATCGAGAATCGAGCGAGAATGCAGCCAGGGCCATTGAATTGATTGGATGCCATTTGGGCTTTTGTCAGGTGAAAATAAAAAATGTTGTGAATGAGCTTTAAGTAATTGATATGGGTACGCGACTCGCGACTTGCGACTGTGGCAACAACCTTCGTCTGGGGAGCTCGCGGGATTCAGGATTCGGGATGTGGAATCTGGTGGAATCCGGTGGAGTCCCTGGATCCTCTTCACTTCACTCAATCAGGGCTTAAGGCCAGAGCAAGCGGGGCTTAAAGGCATTGTTCCTTTGTCCGCGCTGTGACAGCTGTGGCCTCAAAATGAGGCGCTTGCCATTTATTTAAGGCATTCACCAATCGACTCCCCCTCTTGTCCCAATAACCGCAACCAACCATTCCTTAACCCATGCAATTTATAACCCTTCTGCGATCCAGAGAGAGAGCGTGCCAATTATTCATACTGTTTCATTTCAATTTAATTGTTCTTCTTATTTTTAAGCATTATAATTTTTGAAATAATTTTACAATAATTTAACAAAAGTGTGTTCGATAATTAAGCGAAACAACAACAACTATTTACTCACACATCCATGTGTCTTTTGTCTTGCTCACCAGTAATCGTCTCTTTCTTAACTATCCTAACCAGCCCATAAATCTGTTTATTAATCCAAACAACTAATTAAAACGCAGAGTGGGAGAGAGTGCGAGCGGGGGATTCTCAGGATCTCCCCCCCTCGGGCTGTGCCCACATGCATGCATGACAAGCAGCAAATTAACGAGAAAAAGGTACAACACATAAATTCTAGACAATTATGGCCCACTGACGCCAAATGTCAAATCAAGCAGCAACAGTTAGTTGGACCTTTAGACCCCGGGGACAGCAGCGGCCGCGTCGAGGCCAGAAGAGGCTGCCAAATCAGGCCCTAAAAACAGGTTCAGTTTCGGTTTCAGTTTCAGTTTTTGGGATCGTTTTCGGGTTCGAGTTGTTATGTGTGTGTGTTTTTTTTTCCTCAGTTTTGGGTTATATGGGGCCCCAGACAATGTCACACCGTAAAAAACAAACGGCCGAAAAGAAATACCAAAGTGTGCACAAATTTCCAGGAAATTACAGCCAGATGATTGGGACCTCAGCTGGACCTGGACCTGGACCACAGAAGATGATGTAAATGGAGGGGGAGAAACAGTTATAAGCAGGCTACTAAATCATAGGCCAACCTGCTACGTGTCTCGGGGAAAACGAAAATAAAAATAAATAAAAATAAAACAGAGGTGGGACAACCGCAAGAGCCAGCAGAGGCAAATTGAAGGCAGCAAAACAAAGGCGAGGGAAAATATACTATAAAACAAATGCTCTGCAGGGCCGTAAAACAAAGAGAGCCTGAGAGCCGAGAGCCCTATAAATAGAAGTCGAATCAAAAAGTAGTAAAACCGAACCAAAAAAAAAAAATAAATAAAAATAAAGGAGGTTCCAAGTGCGCGTGCGCAGCAGCCCGGCTTCTTGACTCACCTTCCCCGTTTCGGCCAACTCCTCTCTCGGTTACCAGATTGTCACTGCCTTTTTGTGTTGTCAAATGTGGGCACGTAGGGTAAAAACATCATTAACAGCTTTGATTTATTAACTGCCGACTGCCGGTTATTCCTATGGCGGATTGCAGCCCCACAACTTCCCGGGAAGCCGAAACCAAAACCAAAACCGAAGTCAAGGAGAATATTTTCGCTCCAACAATAGCCAGGCCACACTTTATGGCTTAATATGCACCTAGACTCATGGAGAAGGGGTGCTCTTTGCTCCTTTTATGCTAAATGTTGACTCCGGCGGTGGCCTTCCGTTGTTCTGCCTTATGACAAACTAATAAATGCATAAAGTTTTCAATTTTCAACGGCTTCTGTTGGAAGTGCAAACCGAAGACAGATGCGCGCGCGGCATAAATATGCATGACTGCCGCATATATACTGGGGCAGGTGAAAATTTATGGCAGACGCAGAGAAATTCGCAACTAGGGACATAAAAAAAAACAAATTCAATTTCGAAATTTTTCTCAAGAAAAATAAACACAATTTTCTGGCACTTCTTCGTTGCCATAATTTATGCAATTTTAATTCAGTGGGTGTTGTCTCACTGATTGGCGGCACTTTTACGCAGAAACCGAGAGCACACCCAGCGGCGGCAATTAAAAAAGTGCGATAAAACCAAAACAAAAAAAGTACAAAAAAACAAATGTACGTATAGTAAGGCAAACTTGCGATTAAATGAAAACAAATGAACTGTTTATTTAACGCGCCCCGGGGCCAGGAAAAAAAGGAAAACCAAAGAGATTACTTGACCACACGCTGGGGGAGGAATGGGGGAAAACACGCAGAGCGCTTTATTTAATTTCCCTGAAAGCTCATGAACAAAATGCTTGGAATGCCTGCCGAAAAGACAGGACACCGCAGGACATCGCTGGACACGTGTGACAATAGCTGCGTGAACTAAATCACGTGAAGTGAAGCCAAGTTCTGTCATCAAAACGCAACTGAAAGTTCCCCTAATGGCATTTCGGCAGGCGACGCACTTAATGAGATCCGAACTCCTGGCCCCAACCTCTTACCGGTTCTTTCTTTTTTTATTTATTTTTCGGGGCGCACCTTTAGGCCAGTGGCTAATATTCAATAAAAAGTTATGCTCATGTGGCCATGTAAAAAGGCTGGCTTAATTAATTACGCCAAAGGCCCGCACACAGAAAGTAGCGTTAAATCTTTCGGTTTTCTTTTTTTTTTTAGCATAGCTAATAGGGGCTGTTCGGGGGGCTTTGGTTTTGGGGGAGTGACTTTATGACTAAATTTCAATTTCAAAACAAGCACTCGGTAAATAGCAGCAAAACAAAACAAAGACTGAGCACAAAAAACCGAAATAATGAAGCCCATTTAGTGGCGTCATTAAATGAGTTGTGGAAAAGTCGGGGGAGTACGCCAGAAGACCGAACTTCTTTGTGGAGAAGTGAAAACCCGGAGAAGACGCAACTGTAATGTGGAACGTTAATAACGCGTTACATTTGCAACTTCATCTCTCCGCCGCCGTGGTGGTGCCCCCGGGTCAAATCAACTCGGCTTACAAATTATGACTAAACTTATTCAAATGAGGCTGACTTACAGTTAGCCGCTGAGCGCGCAACAGAGACGGGGCCAGGGGCTGAGAGGGCAAACTGCAGTCACTAGAACGGAGCCTTAATTAAAATGTGTAAAGTCAGCAAAAGGCAATGTCGAAGCCCCGACAGGGACGGGTAGATGGCCGGCGAAAGAGAGGGGGAGACACAGCCGACCCCAGCGAATCCATCATTTCCGCTTCCATGCGTTTGCCCAGCAACCCAAAAACAAAAAAACGAAGGCAGGAAAAAACTTTTAAAAAAAGAATACAGCACAACCAGTAACACACACTTGCAAACACAAAAACAAAAGACATCAAAATGACTGAGAAACAGCTGAAAAATGTTGCTCTCTGCTTTCGTTGTTGCTGCTGTTGCTGTGCATCATTGCTGCTGCCGCTTGTATCATGTTGTTGTCGCGCGCTTAAGGTTAACCCATACAAATGTGCGGAAGACTGTGTCCCGAGAAAGTCTTCTGGCCAACGCCAGTTGGCAAGAATGCGGCACAGAAAGAAATAATACCTAATTTAAGCCATTTTTACAGGTCACATTTCCTACGTCATTAACTGTCATTAACAACTGGGAAACTTAAGTTGCAGTCAAAGTTTTCCTATACAGAAATACCTAGATGGTAGAGAAAATAATTAAAGAATATAAGTTATATCAAACTTGTAAATTTGTTAACTTTTAAAATCCTTTTGCAATCACCTTTTCATAAAAAAATTTCCTTTTAAAACGTATATTCTCCTATAAATTAAGTTCAATTAAGAAATCGTTTATAGTTATATTCCGAAAAGTCTTAAAACTGGAATTTTAAATACCTATAAATATAGTTTTTAAACTGAATTAAGGAATAAGTATTGCTTAAATGATTTCGAAACAAAGAAAACTTTGACTGCAATTCCCTCCTACTTCTTTTTGTAAATTTATTTCTTACTTGTATATAAATCTTAACCCCCTAAATATTTTAATTACACTTTTTTTATTACTTGCAGAGGGACGCGAGTGTGTTAATTGCGGCGCCACATCGACGCCACTGTGGCGACGCGACGGAACGGGACACTATCTATGCAATGCCTGTGGCCTGTACTACAAGATGAACGGCCAGAACCGACCCCTGATCAAGCCAAAGCGAAGACTGGTAAGCAAATGCTGGATAATATACAGATATACTATATATACGGCCCCGCTGGGCTAAACATCCACACATTCGATCAAATTAACTAATAAATTCAGCAACTGTATTGGGGCGGGGTTGGATCGCTGGGGATTTCCTGGGAAATCGCTGCACATGAGCATCAATCCCGGGCCACGTTACTGTCGCCAAAGGCCATAAAAAGCAGCGTGAAAGTTCTCAAATGTCATAATACGATTCCGGGAACCAGAGAGACTCTTCTGCTTTCTTGATTGGAGGATGGTATGGGAAAAATGCTTTCGATTTGGATGCTGGCCCGATAACGATCGAGGTGCATCATCATTATCACTTAGCGCACTAAAAACATAATCAGACAGCAGCCACCAGGAGAGTGTGCGTGTGTGTGTGGGTTAGGGGCCACGCTTTATCGAGCTGGATCATCAACAAACTATGAAAATATATGTAACCTTCGTTCGGTCGCCTTGTCCGTGGGTTCTTCTTCTTCTTCTTCGCCTTCTGTGGCGCCAGCAAACGAAAGACTCAGGCAGCGAACGCGAAAGAGCCAGGGCAGAGGTAACCACACGAAAAATTGGTCTATTAAAGATGCGTAAAAAGGCAGGCAACAACCATAACAACAGGCACAAACAAACTGTTAAACGCTGGCTCTTAGCTCTCAGCTCTCAGCTCTCGGCTCTCGGCTCGGCGTTGATTTTTTATTGGCATTTAAATCGTATGCGTTTTGATTGCATAACATTAACATAAATAAACCATTATTATCCCCGCTATTCCCCGCTGACGTAGGGAATTCCCAAGAAATTCACAGCTGGAGCTCAGGATTTCTTGGCCGTTGACAAAATATGCAACAAATTAAAATTTATGTGGCACTCAGCTGACTTATGGGCCTGTCTCCCGCTCTCTCACAGGATGCGGCTGCCCATCAACTTCAAATGTCCTTAGCTTTGGCTGCTTGAAATGCAATTCAATTGTTCACTCGAATGAATCCAACTGGCCCCCGGGCTGACCATTGAAATCTCGGACTCCGACTCCGACTCTTTGGGTGGCAATTGTATTGATTTTCAGTGCTCCTCCGTCCCCACCGGTGAGGGTCAAGTTCTGGCTTTGCATACGACGAACGAGTCTGGGCTCGGAGTCGAGGCTGAGTCGAGTTGAGTTGAGATGCCGCTCTGCACCTGCAGCCAAAAGACCTCATTGTCTGCTTTGGGGCCGCCTTTAATTAAATCTCCCGAATCGTATGAAAACAGTCAACAAGTCGTTATTCTTGCAGCGCAAAACACTGCAAAAATTCAGTGCCTGCCTCTGCCTTTGCCTCTGACTCCTCTCGCGAAACAGAACAATGCAAATTTTTAATTTATGTATTTTAGCCTGCAACAAAGTTTCGGTTTCGGTTTCAGTTTTCAGCTTTCAGCTTTCAGCTTACATATGTTTTCCAGTTGTTTCGCTGTTGTTCTGCTCCTTTGTTTCCGAACTGAACTGAAGCTAAGCAGCCCGCTGGCGTCGCAATAATTGCATTTAATTATAAGGCCCGAAAACTTTTTAAAAGCGTTAAGGTTTCGTTTGGTTTTTGCGCCTTTTAGCCGCCAGGCTGCCAATACAAGCCAAGCCTTTTGGTTCCAGCCTTGAAAGGCATTTGTCACATTCGATAAACAGTGCAGAGCGTAACTATAAAGACTGAGAAATAAAATTCGAATTAATATTCTCTGGTTAAAAGAAAATAGTTTTTCATCTTTTAGGAATACAAAAAGTGTAGTATTTGAATTTTTTAAAGTTAAACTCTAGGATTATTTACCGATTATTACACTCTTTATTACCACAACTGCCTTTAATTATTCACCAATATAACAACACATTCGAAACGCTGTGTCCGTAGATACTTTTAATGTCTATAGCTAATTGCCAATCCATGTTAAAAGCCGCAAATCCGCAAAGAACACACAACTCTAGCTGGGGTCAATCGCAGTCAACAGGCAGCTGCTCATCTCACCGATCGTGACTTATATAATCAGCAGGTGAGGGCACGGTGGGGGGTGGGGCCAAGGGGAAAAGAGGCGAGACTCGGCGCTTGCATTTTGCATAATATTTATGCCTCAGTTGCTGCCAGAGCTTAATTTATGCGAATTTTCACACAGTAAATTGAACAAAACGACGGCCACGTCATGGTTACAAACAAAAACAACAAAAAATAAAAAAAACAAACTTTAAAATTATTTATTCTTACGCTTATTACGTTGGCTTATGTCACATTTGCATGCGGCATTGTGTGTTACCAAGAAAAGCTCGCGATTGCTATTGCCATTTGGAAATAGTTAAATAGTTAAACTGCCGCCGAACAATAAACCCATCAACACTTGACACAATCGTTTATAAATGCATTCGGAGACCGAGGCTTAATTAATTATTAATCCGCGGGCGTATTTCAACGCTAACAACTCAACAGCCATAAACCAGGCTTAAACGATCGCAGCGGGCCAACGAAAGAGAGAGCCAAAGCAGCAGCAGCAGCGAGAGGCGCGGAGAGAGGAAAAACTAATTAACACATTTTCGATTTTTTAGGGCCAGCTGTGGCATCTCCTCCTCGGGTTCCCCGTGGGAAAATCGAAACCGATTGTAGGCTGTGACGCTAAAAATTAAATGCACAAGGGCAGGCGATCGATAAACGAACGACAGCCAGCCAAATCAAAACTAAAGCAGATCGCAGATCGAACAAGCAACAGCAACAACAAAAGAAACTTGGGGAAATAACAAAAAAGGAGAAAAGAGTAAAAGAGTAAAAGGTTCAATGCACGTTGTGACTCCTTTTGCGGCCCCCGTCGAACGGGGCGTATACGCAATCGCGGGCATTAAGCTTGTTTTTTTCGGTTATTTTATATTTGGGGCGCTAGGATCTTGTTAAGTGGGGGCCTAATGTTATTAAAATGCACTTGGGGCACAAAGGCTGCTGCTGCTGACGAGCCTGATCGATGCTAAAAAAAAATAAGGAGGAGAGCGAAGAATGCTGCAACGCAGATCAATTAAAAATTAACGATACGAAGCGCAACGCAACGCAACGCAGCAAAAACGGGGCGTGCCAATAATAATAATGAAAGAGGGCTCAAACGAAGGCTCAAACATTGCCCCAGCCAAAGGGTTGCCCCGCCGCCAGATGATTAAGGCCAAGCCAGCCCTTTGTCTTGGCCACATTTTGTCTTTTTTTTATATTTTTTGTTGTGCTTTTTAAATAAAGTTGGCTTTTATTTTTTGTATTTTATATATATATATATGTATAATTTTTTTTCGTAAGCTTGTTAAGCGGGAATTCAACGGCTTTTCGGACTGCTTTCGCTTTTTTTGTGGCTAAAACGAAATTTATGGTGACTGTTTAATATGCAAATGCATAATTTTGCATAGGTTACACACTTACTTTGTGGCACCCCCGCCAGAAAGGGGTTGCTTGTGCATTTTCTAACCCTTTTTCCGTTTACAGACAACGAACACGCATTCGTGAGCGTGTTTAGCGCACATTCATTTTGGCCAAGTCCAGCTCCACCTTGCCTCGTGGCCAGTTCCATAATTTATTTAGCTTTTCGCTGGCCCCATTCAATGGCCACTGGCCAGTGACAAATATTAATGACGATTTTCATGCCTTCCTATGGTAGCTGGCAAAGGGAAAGGGTCAAAGGGGCGGAGTTGTCTGTCTATTGCAACTAGAGTTTGCTTTAAATGCAAGTCAATGCACTAGCAGAAAATTGTTTGATTTGAGTCCTATTCATGGGTTGTTAAAGGGAAAGTTGTATTACATTGTCAGGCTTTTAAAGATACTTATTTCTTTCTTTTGTAAATATATTTTCTATTTCTAATAATATATAATATATAAATACCTTTTAATCATTCAAATGGAAACATTTAAAGCTTACCTGAAATTCCCACAAAATTTCTCTCTCTCTCTCTTGCTTCAGGTCAAGCTCTAGTTGCCACTACATTTTCTGCTTAAAATGCACAACAAAGGCCCAATGACATTTTAGCATTTTTCCAACGACAATTTCAACCCAAAGAGCCTTCAGCGGCTTTAACCCTCCGCAGTATTCCCGGGCCGGACGGCTCGTAAAATTCATTGAGCAGCATTAATGAGCGACATTAATGGCTTGTTCTGTTTGCTGGCCATATAACATTTTATTGATTTTTTATAACCAACAGCACTCTGTGCAGGGGCAGGTGTGATTTTTAGCAACAGTTTCGTGCCAGGTCGCAGCTTGAGCATGGAAATGAGTTAAGCTGATGTTTTAATTAGTCAAATTAGCTGCAGGGAAAGCCGAGGAGACCCACAAACCGAACTGAGTCACGCCCCTTCCCCCCAACAGCTGCAGGAAAAAAAGGACGATGAAGAAAACTAAGCGGAGAATTCCGAGAGAGGAAGAAGGAAATAAAATTTGAATTTTTAAATTACATTTCCCCGTACGCTCACCGGTCTCTTTCAAATGTAACTGTTATGTGCCAGACACAAGCTCAACAAACCCCATTTTCCCCCCTTTTTGGCACACACAGCATCAGATATAGAAATTTTCTGCCCGCTATCTTTAGCCATCTTCCCTTGATACACTTTATATACATTCAGATATATATACATATATACGCCGGCGGAGGTGGGGCCGGTGGGTGGCTCCAAAACAACCCCCAAAATGAGGGGGCGGCCATGCGCTGTGAGCCAAGTTAAGGGTAGAAGATAGCAGGGAAAAATTTAATGAATGTTTTGTTAGATAGCACACACACAGACACACACACTTATAGCACAGATACAGATAGAGATACAGATGCAGGGAGAGGCAGAGGAAGATATACTAAAAAAAAGCCAGTTGATAAAATGTCCTCTGCAGAGCAAAAGAGACGCCCCAAGTGAAAGATGTTACACTGAGATAGGGCTGGATCTGCCCCAGACCCGGCTCCCTGTCCATTTTCCACCCATTTTCCCCCTCAGTTCCCCCAGCATCTTGACGTATCTCAGATGGCAAAGGGCATTGCCACTGAACGACTCAAAAAGAGAGCGCACAAAAGCTGCGCATTAAATAGCAGTGTAGATAGGGGACAGGGAAATCTATTTACTCGGTACATATTTACTCTGCCTTTGCAAAATGTTTTTCTCTGTGTTTCACTTACAATTAAATATTTAAATGCCTGTGTGTTTGTGTGTGAAATGAAAACGAAATTTGCATAACACAACAAAAGCCAAACCGAAATATAAGAAGCCGAAAAAAAGGCCAGAAAAAAAAATAAAGGAAAATTCCAAAGATAAAAAAAGTAAAACGAAGATGGGTCGACCATTTTGTGAGCTTTGTTTTCAAAAATAAATGTATATATACATATAGTATATATGTATATAAATCAAGTAAAGCGCAGCAAAAGGTGTCAAATGTGTTGGCCACACAAAGCAATGAAAGAGAGAGGAATACGGGCTTCGAAAGAGACGGCAAATGCAAAGCGCAACAACAATGAAAACGCATTTTGTCATGCATTGATAAATCACAATTTACGGTCACAAAACACTGAAAACTATAAAGGAAAACGATTGAGGTCAAAATAGTAGCAACGTTTTAGTTAAGTTATGCCTTCTTCTGTTTTGATTATATCAAAATTTAAATTATTAAAGCTTTGTTAAGGAAAGCTTTGGGGGAAATAAATATAAATAATAATTATTTTCTAGTGAATAATTATTATGATTTAATATTACTTCATAACATACTATAGACTATTTGGTTTTAATTCTACTTCATAACTTACTAAAGACGCCTGTAATTACTACTTTTATTTACATGTTTTTGTCTAACTTAAAATGTATTTAAAGACATGTAATTTTAATAATTTACGAGGCTTTTATTGAAAACCACAAACTTAAACATTTAAAGGCTATTATTTCAACCTCTTCTGTTTGCATGACTTTGTGCCAGCTCACTAAAAACATTTCTTTAGTGCCTTTTGCTTTTGTTTATTAATCGCAAGCGCCATCTTGTTTTGTGTGTTTACGGCTGTTGTTGCTGTTGCTGTTTTGGCGCTTGCGCTTTTTGCATTTCAATTAAACCCCAAACGCCTGTCAATGTCTGACAGTTTGTCAATTTTCCCATCACCCCCGCAATTATGCCATCGCTCTCGCTCTATCCGCTTGGCCTCTCGCTCTTTGCTCTTTGCATGCATCGCACTGACATTGATTTATGTGATTTGCTGTTTGATTGCTGGGCCCGTGATTGTTGTATTTACTGTACTTTATGTTATGTCAGTTAGCTGAATCGAAGTGACACTTGGAGCGGAGAAAACCGATATGATGTATCGAAAAAAGATATCGTAATAAATTTATATCGAGTCTGCATCGAAGTATAGTTTTTTTAAGTATTAATAAAAGCATAAAAATGTATAAAAATATATAGAAAATTTAAAAAGCTATTAGTCGGACAAGTTTTAAAGTGTATATAATTATAGATATCTTCGATTTAATATCGCTTTGATATTAATCGACTGGCTGCTGTCACCTCAACTGTCATTACACAGGAGTTGAGCAACACCCACTGGATTGACTGGGAATGGAATGTCGATTGCGAAATGTTGATCCTGTTTCGGATCTCTCTCTCTCTGTGGACTGTTTTGTTGCATTGTCATGTTAACAACTTAATTTATTTACGCTTAAGCATTTTGGCCAAGGCAAAACGACTGCAGCATAATTACCACAAAACTTCCAGTTTATCTCCACCCCATCGCATCTCTCCGCGACTCCGCGGCATCCCTCCGCCGTCCGTCTCGTAGGCGTTGAAATTAATTTTGAATTTCTCACTTTTCGCATTTGGTCGCTGTCTGCAGAAATTGTTACAAGCTCGTTAACACAAGACAGTGCCACCAAAAAAAAAAAATGCAGACACTGGCCGAAACAGCTACAGCTCCAACTCCCTTGCCATATGACCTCTGATTTATGTTAATCGCCAAATCGGGAACAGGTGAGACACACAGTGCAGAGCAGAGAGCTGTACGAGAGATCGGAATCGAGATCGGATCGGAGCAGATCGAACTCCGAGTCCAACTCGAAGACGAAGGCGATTCCCTTGTGGCAGAGGCAACAATTAAAAATCAAAGTCAAACATGATCAACGCCAGTTTAAGGCCTCGTAGCCATGTGTTGTACCAGCAGCATGAACAAGCCAAACTGGAAGGCGGCACTGGGAGAAATGTATGATTTTCTAAAATAAAAAAATCTATTTAAAATTCAATAAGAAACATTTAAAATCAGTAAATTAATACAATTTTTTCCAGTGCCTATTGAGGGGGCACCCATGAAGGGGAGCATGCCATAACGAAGACCAAAACGCAGACAAAGTCTGTACTGCAGACATGGATCCAAGGCAGGGGTGGGGATATACAGCTTCTCTGGGTTTTTGGGCTCTCGATGCCCGATTCTCCAATCTCGATTCTTGGTTCTCCGGTCTCCGTTCTCCGTAGCTCGATTCTGGGGTCTCCATGCCCGTTGCTCGATTCTCGGTTCTTGTAGCCAATTCGTGGAAATTTAAGCGTGGCACAGACATGATCCCCGCTTGTTGCTGTTGTTGTTGCTGTTGCCGCTGTTGTTTTTGGGCAGTTTTGTAAAAATTGTCATTTTAATGAATTGATGCTGCTGTTAACCCAAGTCGAACGAACGCAAGGCAGGCACAGCCAGAGTCGCCTCAGTCTGGGCTCCGGGGTTCGCTTTTCCTTCGTTTTTTTTTATTTATTTTTTTTTTGGTATGCCATTTAAAAAATGTTGTTGCCCGGTGTGTTAAGCAACTTTGTTTTGAAGGAGGTTTGTTGTGCCTAGAGGTAAGGGGAAAATAAGGCCGAGAAATTCTTGGCTCTTAGGGAGGACTCCAGTGCGTTAGTTTTGGCGCTGTTCAATTAGCCGATTGCCATGGGATTAGCATAATCAATTTTGAGGTTTATAAGACACGCTTCAAATACTCTTAATCTAACCCTTATCTATTTATTTTTCTCCCTTTAATTTCAGACCCTCCAATCGCTGCAGAGTGCGGCCAAGAGGGCGGGCACATCCTGCGCCAACTGCAAGACCACAACCACAACCCTTTGGCGACGCAATGCCAGCGGCGAGCCCGTCTGCAATGCCTGCGGATTGTACTACAAGCTGCACAATGTAAGTAAATTATAAATAAATTATACTTAGGAATAGAATTCAATCAATATACAATATACACTTCAAAGACACACACTTTTCTATAAACAATTTAAAAAGAATGAAACTTAAATCCATCAGCCTTGATATCCCTTTTTCCAAGTGTATATCAGGTCCATTGGTCACCGGAACTATTACACCCAACTCCCAAGTGTATCGATTTTCGATCTCCGCGATTTAATGCCACATTTAACATAAGAATCGGACACTTTCTCTGTCCATTGGGGGCGAGTGTCGGACAGGAAGCGCCGCACGCTCTCGGATTAAATGTGACAAAAATGAAGTGTCTGCTCAAGCCGCCCCCCGTTACCGCTTTTCCGCTTTTCCGGGGGTGACCCCGGGTGGTTGACTGCCGTTTAGCTTCTCCATTTGTTGCCGCAGCAGGTTACCCTCGTGATGATGAATGCCCGATGATTATTTAAAGATGCCAGTTAGCCAGCCACCACCCACCATTTACCATTGCTGCGATAAGCGTCTGCTGTTTGGTGTTTGGTGCTGTGAAAATGCGATAAGCTTTCCCTGATTTCCAGTTATGGGCAACGCGTGGCAGGATGCTGGCTGGATCTCCCCTTTTTCCCTTCGTTGAGTTGAGTTAATTTATGTAATCGACTACCCGGCGAACTGCATTGAATTGAATAATGTTATATGTAGAGCGGACCCTCTCAAAAAAAAATCTCTTATTAAATATTCATTAGCCACGCTTTTTACGGGATAAGCTCAAAGTTTTTCCCCCAATTTAACTTCCTCTTTTTTTTTTTTGTTTGTGCGTTTTTTTCGCCTTCCTTCCTTGGGGTTTGTTTTTTATTTTGTGCCATGGCCTGCAGTCAAGTTTTAATGAGTTTTGCGGCTGAACTTTTGGCACATTTACATGTCAGTGGCCCTTAAGTGATGGGCCACCTGTCTGGCTGGCTGGCTAGCTGGCCCCACTGTGCACTGTGGCAAACTAATTAAGTTGCGGCCGCCACTTGCTGCATTTCGATGGCTATCTCAATCGGCAAAAGGCGAAATATTTTTAATTGAGCCCGTCCATAAAAGGCAAATATCAAAGGCACACACAAACGCGCAAGTTGCTCTATTTTCTCTAATCTGATTTGCACAAAGTAAAAACTTTTCCGACACACGAGAAAATGCACTCTGGGTGGCTGGCCATCGCACAGGCGAAATTTATTTTTGCAAAAATTTTCCTTCAATTGGACAGTGGCCCATCTCGATAAGATGGCAATCAGCGCGCATTTTTTTCCATTGCCATCTCTGTCTGGGCCGGTATAGAGCTCTCTTTCTCCTTCTCTATCTCTATCTCTTTCGTTACCCCTTTCTCCTGGTCTCTGTACGTATTTGGTTTTGGCTTGCAGTTCATTTCAATTCAATTCGTTTGTCATTTGGATCTGCCGCCTGTGTGGGCCTCGAAGCGAAGTGATTGGCACATTTTATGGAAATGTTGCAAGCACTTGCTGCAGCACAGTGGGGAGTAGCTAAAGGATAAAGCTTTATATATTAGAATATATAAAATATAAAGAGACATACAATATATAAATTCAGTCTTAAATGTTCTTCTTATATCATCTGAATAAGGTCTCATCTTTACCATTAATTTGCTATCCAATATTTTTCATTATAAATACTTTTCTTTAGATTTATTGTAATTTATTTTCCTCAAAATTAATCACCACTGTTATCTGAGCAACACAAATGCCTTCTATCGGGATTTTCCTCATTTCTTGATATGCACTTGCTAGATCTCCTATCTGATATATGCCAGCATCTGCGCGTGTCTGCTCGGTAGTTCCTTGAAATCGAATATCTCTGGGAGAATCAGCATTTTAATTACCAGCAAATGAGACAATTCTTGATCCTCTTTCAGCCTGCAACCTGCTGTGCGTTATCCTAGAAAAGAATGTCCTGTGGCGTGACAATGACAATGACAACGGCAGACAAAAAGAAAACTATAATAAAAAACATAATAGTGACCTAACGGTTTCAGGCGCCGTCTTCCTGTCGCCTGGATTTTCCGGCTCTCTCTCTCAGCTACATATATCCATATATCTGTGGGTGGCCTGCTTATGCTCCCCGATTTTCCTTCTCGGTGCCTGTCAAGTTGCCAGTCAGCTGCAGCGGCGCGTGTTCGCTCCACGCTCGATTTAGATTTTATGCATAAAAAAAGTGCTATCTTAAAGATGCTGTGTTGCTCCCCTTTGGGCTTTTCCTCTGAATTCCCTAATGAGCTGGGCCTGGGCATTAACAACTTTATGCTTTGTTGCTGCATATCAATTAAAGCTCCAAGATCCACAATCCACAGCTGCCTCTGAGTTGCTAATTGCCGCAATTTGTGCTAAACGCTACAGAGAATATCAATTACGTGGGCTGCCCGGGAGATCCTCCCCGGCTAAGTGATCTGGCCAGGGGTTTCTCTCTCTTTCATTGTTTGCAGTGTAAGTGATATGTTTTTTTGAAAAAGCAACCCTCACGACAAAAATCTCCACTCTTCGGCTCTTCGGCGCTTCAAAGTGCCTGCTCCGGATTGCCGGCAATTTAACAATTTCTGTGTTTGCAAAGGTGCACCAAACAATGTCGTAATTCACGCCCAGGTAGCCCAAAGTCCTCTCATTCGCATTGTACTTAAATGTAACATTTCTGGCTGCCCGGAGACCCTTTTTGCTCTCCTGCCTTTGTTGCTATAATGTCGCTGCTGGGAATGGGTTACCCAATATTGTAATTGTAGCGCAATGAAGCGCATGCTGCCTCTTAGATGTTCGCAAGTGATAGGGAATTGCATATGAAGAGAGTCCCGTCGCGGCAACAATGGCCCAGGGAACAGCAGCAGCATTAGCAGCAGCAACCCAGCAGCAGCAACACCGCAGCAATGAACGCTTCAAGTGAAAATACATGGAAGAAGAAAAAAAATAAAATAACGTTGGGAGAGCGCTATCAGCGCCAACTAATCGCATTCGCAAATGTCGCTTATCTGATCGTGTAGAAATGCTTGTAATACTTCATTTTCACTTCCCGGTTGCACTCACTCACACTCACACACGATGTGCTGCACTCAATGTATGTTTTACAGTACTATATATACCACCCCTGTCTCACACAGACAGCGTGTGCAGCTAGCGGCATTTCCGGTCCATGAATTTGCATAAATTTGACCCATTTTAGTGGTCAGACACTGACGTTTTTAGCCCTCTTTTCGGCCGCTTTAACTTTATTGATTTTTCTCCTACACTCGGAGAAAAGCTAAGCTAAAAATAGGGTCAGTTCTTAATTTATTTAAAGAGAATTTAACAAAGAAAACCCCTTTAAGTATCTTGAAGAATTTTGCAGAAAAACTTTTACCTAATTTTATTCCCATTATAAATATTCTTTTTTATTTATAAACATTTTCTTTATTACATTTTCCAGGTCAATCGTCCGCTCACAATGAAAAAGGAGGGCATTCAAACGCGTAACCGCAAGCTGAGCTCCAAGTCCAAGAAGAAGAAGGGCCTGGGCGGCGGCTGTCTGCCCATCGGTGGACACCTGGGCATGGGCGACTTCAAGCCACTGGACCCCTCTAAGGGCTTTGGCGGCGGCTTCTCGGCCTCCATGGGTAAGCATCTTCATCTACAGATCTGGCTCCAATTTCCCCCAGCGCCAATTAAATGCCCGTCACTCCAACTAACGCTCTCCCCTATTCGCATTCCTGCTCTCTTTTATAGCGCAACATGGACACCTCTCGAGCGGACTGCATCCGGCACATGCGCACATGCACAGCGGCTGGTATACCGGCGGCATGGGAGCTCTGGGCGCCTCCAGCGGCCTGCAGGGCGGCTTCTCCACCGCCGGCTCTCTGAGTGGAGCGGTGGTGCCGCACTCGCAGCCTTACCACTTGGGCCTCAGTTCGATGGTGAGTATTTGAGAACTTTCTAGACAGGAGCAGGACATGGAGCAGCTTTCTGGCAAAAGCTTTTTGTGCACAGAGAAAAATTTTGGAACATTTATTTGGAAAACTTATAGAAAAATGTTTAAATTAATTTTGAATTTATTTTAAAACAAGTTGTGATTAAAGGAAAAGCTACAACAACATTTTAGAATACTTTTGAGTACTATTAAAGCCAAAATTCATATTTAACGAAATTTAACAATAAATTCTTTAGAAAAATGTTTAATTAAATAGTTTTTCAAATTTATTTTAAAAGTAATTCTAATTAAATCAAAGTTTAGATGTTAAATCAATATTTGAAGATACTTTTGAGAGGTCTTTAAAGCTTAAATTTATTGAGTAACTCTTTTTCTCTGTGCAAACTTTCTCTGCCTAAACTATCAAAATTTCTTACTAACGTTGGTCCTTTCTTCTCTTTCCTCCCGCAGGGCACCTGGCGCACTGACTACACGTGATGGAGCGGGAACAACTTGAACAACAATCTGTTCAGCTAAGGCCGCGATTTGCCCACACTCAGATCGATCGATTCGAGCTGTAAATAAATCGAGGCAAAGCAAATCCAACCGAAACCAGACAAAACACAATGCCAAACTGAGGACTCCTTGGCCAGCGATTGACAGTGGCGCACCGAGCCCTTGACAGCCACACACGCTTCCCGTGCGCTGTGTGTGTGTATGATGGTGTGCGGGGGTGGTGTGTGCCAGCTGGACGAGAGCTGGCTATTCCTAATTGTAAACATTGCGTGCAATTTTTAATTATTTAAGCTTTGTCGCTGCTGCTACTGCTGCTGCTGTTGCTGCTGCGAGCGGAGAGCGTATATATAGCAGCAATAACAAAAGCCCCATTAAAACTAATTAAAGGGCTGCACATTATTTTTATTTTATTTTTCCTTTATGGCTTTTCTGTGAGTGTTTGTATAGTTCTCTCTCTCTTTTTTCCTTGTGTTTCATATTTCGCTTAATTAATTTAATTTCTCGCCGCAAATTCAGCGTATTTAAGCGTGCTTTATATGAACTGCCATAAAAACAGAACGGGAGGAAATTTCATAAATATTTATTGTGTACATATAAACGAAAGCCAGAAGCAAGCACACAGAGAACTAAAATTATTATATACAATAAATAAAGAAACAGTTACAATGCACGTCCAAAAGTAAACATTTTTTGTAAAAATAAAATATAAAACATAAAATCCTAGGAGTAAGAGAAGTTGCTTGAGATGTTTGTCCTAATTCGCGAAGCGCAATTAAAAATTGCACAGACACTTTAGAGCGTATGCCTACTGTAAACTAGTTAAATTCTTAGACTCTAAACAAAACAGACGTGATAAACAAAAAGTAAAATCTATATATATAAATATAAACTTATACGATTTCACTATGGCGCGCCACTGGCAGTTGTAAAATAAATTTAACAGAAACGCCAAGGATAACGAGGAGAAATGTTTATGATTAAATGCAAAGGCCGCCGTCAACTTTTTAAACTAAAAAATACACACACACACAAAAACTTAAATGTTCAATGTTAATACCTAAGTCTTAAAAATATACATACACACCTAAACACTTAAACAAATAAGATCTAAACGTAATATAATAAATTTAATTAAATTAAATGTTAAAGGCAATTTGTAAAATACATTTGTTAGCAATTTTTGTATAGTTTAAGTGATAACAAAAGTAGAAAACCGCGCAAAAAAATAAAAATCCAACTAAACATTAAATCTTAACCCCCTAAGTTGTGTGTATAAAGCCAGAGTTTAGTCCTAACCTAATTTATGTCTGAGGTATAAACATAATACGATACGGATAAATATATATATAAATATGATGTATTATGTGCTAAGTGTAAACGATAAATGTATTGTAATTTGGCCATATTGATAGTTGAATCTATATATATAAATCAAAGCAAATGTAATGTTTATTTAAAATCAAAGCAAACAAGAAAAAAAAACATGGAAAATTGTATTAAATTTAATGGCAATCACCAGAAAAATCCATAAAAAAAAATCACAAAATAAATAAAAATAATTTATGAAGAAAAAAATATACATAAAATACAAAAAAAAAAACACAAAAAACGATTCTAATTGAGGAACGGTAACTGAAGGCTTCTGCGATGATTAATTACTGCCAGATGAGTGGACAGAAAATGGAAATTGGTTTGGTAATAAATCCAATAAGCAGCCAATGGGCCCCGGCCAGCAATGATGTCTCTATAATGGCCATTTATGCTTATGAATTGCTCTTTAAATTTCGATGCGTCTTCGCTACACAAGAAACGTGCCTTGGTTTCCCTCAATATTTCGATTCTCAGTGCCTATGTTGGTCATTTGTTATGCAGCATTTGTTGCTGGCCATTGAACGCATGAATTATGAGTTGTTTGGAGGCGTGAAATGGCATGTTCATACCGCCGTTGTTCTTGTTGTTGTTCGAGTGTTTGGTGTTTTTTTTTTCGGTGAGGTGCCGCTAGAACCCAGTTCGCTGCCTAAGTCTTTTGTTTTCCAGCAATGACCACGCCATAATTCTGGCCAGGGAAAACTCCCAAACGAACGCGTGTTAGCAGGCCATTAATTTGGCATCCAGTCGACGAGCAAAATTGCACTGATGACCCCATTAAGCCTTTGTCATACGCCGCGCATCCGCTTCCGCTGCACCTTGCCTGGGTCTCTGATTTGGCTCTTTTCGTTATCAATTTTCCCCATTGCAAACAATAAAATAAATACGAATTTATCGGTTGGGTATATCTTAGTGCAATGCAATAATTGGGACAGCAATTAACTGCACGTCAGTGCAAGCCGGATAGTTAAGCAGTTCTGAACTGTTCATTTATTGGTTATATATCGGGGGACAGTGCGGGTTAGAAATGTATGTTCTTAAGAATTTATTTTTGAAGGAAATAAGTATCATCATGATCTGTTAAGGAGCTTTATAGTTGCGAATATGTAAAGTTCAAAGTAATGAATAAATCTTTTATACAACGTTTTTATAATTTATTATTAAATGTTTATTTTATTCAGCTCATAAAATGCCACCTTAAGACGTTTATCAATATATTATTAGCAATTTTCTTCAGTTTACTATTGAGTAGTTTTAAAATAAAGAAAGCAGTAAATCGAGGATATAATTTACGTTTAAAATTAGGCATTTAAATAATTCTCAAAATATATCTCTACCTAATTGCTTGACTCTACTGTACCGCACTGTATCTCCATGGCATATATGCACCTGATTCAGTCGTCAGCATCACATGGGCACTACGTGCTAGGCACTGTCCTCTACCATTACGACAAAGGTAACCAAAAAAAAAAACAAACAAATAAAAACAGAGGCCGGCAAAAAGGTAAAGCTAATTGCTATATAATTACTATATAATTGAAACAAAATAAGTCATTCGAGGCTCGGAAATTACCCCGAAACCAGACACTAAAGTGTCGCATGTGTCACGGGTCAATTGTAATTGTAACCGGAGTCGGTTAGTCTAATTCCAATACCGATTTTCGGGCCCAGTCCATCAGACGAAAAAAAAAACAAACGGTGATCAATGCATAAGCAATGACCGGCCATATAAATCAGTTAATCAGCATCGCAGATAAGCGTGGCACTGCGCATATGTTCAGCACAACAATTCACACACCGGTACACAACCACAGGCACAACCACACGGGCATCGGATTCCGATTTGGATTCGGATAAAGGGGTAGGGAGGGATTGGGATGATAATGGGGCACGCCACCTGAATCCAGTTGGAGGACATGCAACAAACGACATAAATAAACAGCACTAAATATGAGCATAAATCAATGGTTTCGTTTTGGAGTTCTCTATTAGGAGAACCCTTCTCCCTCCCTCTGATAGTTCCACCAAATGTTTGTGGGCCATACATTAACTAATTAGTTGGTAACCAAAACTGAAATTTATGATATGATTTGCTGCTGGGACAGCTTACTTATGTTTCAAAACTTAAAGCCAATGAGCTGGATGTCTTGCCATTTCTGTATTTTTAGCTATCTAAATAACCTTGTGGGTAAACACCTATACAATCTATATAGGTAATGGATTTCATTGGCTAAGTACCTCAATATATTATTATATTCGTGTTTTAACATAAATGTTTTTTTAAGAATTTGGTATAATAATTTATTATTTGATGTAAATAATGATGTTATTGTTTGTAACACTATTGCTTTTAAACTAAATTATTATGTTTCCTTTATCTTCAATGCGCCTGTTAACTTGTTTGTCAGCCTTTAAACTAGCTTTGGTATTTTAAATTTATATGTAAAGTATTTCTGTGGAATATATAAAATAGATTCTAATTAAAATTGAAATACAAACTGCTAACAAACATTTTTTGAGTGAATCCAATTAGTTTATAGATTTTTTTTAATACAAAAAGGATGTCTCTTTGCTATTCCTCTCTTTACTATCCACCTAGCCAGCTCATTTTAATCCAATCAATTTGGTTCTATTAAACGCAGCAAATCAATGATTAAACAGTTCAATAGAAATCGAATTTGCCTGAGTGCTGGCTGCCTTTAGAACTCCCTTATCCAAAGGCTCCCTCCCGTTCTGGCCAAGGCAGCAGCAAATATTTGGTCATGCATTAACTAATTAGTGACAGAGAGAAGGATTGGAGGATAGGGACAATGCGTGCTCCTCCGTCCCATGCTGCCCTTCGGGGCCATGTCCATTTCCTCATTGTCCCGGTCTCGAACTCCTCCTCCTCCTCCTACTCCTCCTCCGCTCGGTGTGGGTTCCGTAATTCCGTTTCTGTTTCAGGTTTAGTTCGTGCGTTTCGGCTGCGTGTTTATCTGATTGGAAATGTGCACCCAACAATGGCGACACAGACCCAAACACACTTCTTTAGATGATTAGCTGCGATAGGCCCGGTTATGGCTCTGGCCATTCGAGTCCATTTAAATGAATTTTAATACCGATCCGAGAGCAGCGAGCTTCGATTGCAATTCAATTTAGATGGCAACAACAAACATTATAATCTGTAAGGGCAACTTCCATTAGCCGTATTTATCATTGGCCCTCAGCTCATCAATGGCCGTTCGTTGGGCATTGGCATTGGCTTTGGCTTTGGCTTAGGGTTTGGGTTTGGGTTTGGGTTCAAGTCTCCTCTGGCAAATGTAATTGGTACTCTCGTTGGTTGGCCTCTCCTTGATGTACAGCAAGAAAATTGTATTTATTTGGGATTAATTTGAATATTTAATTATTATTTTAATTATAAAGAGTGTATCCATTATAGGGATTTATAAGGAATGAAAATATCAATCGCCAAAGTATCATGCTTCATACAAGCCGAACAAATCTTTGATAAGTCAAATCTTATATACCGAAAAATATTTCCCTAAATATTCGGATATCCTTAAAGAATGCGAATAAATTTGATTAATTTGTATTGTATTTACATTCTAAATTTTTTAATCCAATAAACATATGACACAAAATATCAATTTCTCGCTCATATGTACATCACAACCTTAAAATAGAGGTTTCTATTGACTATCACAACA